>QRFJ01004623.1:61507-112554 GCA_006176705.1 Cocos nucifera
CCCATGTCCAACAGAAGAGAGTTTAGTCATTTTGCCTTGAAGATAGGATTCACAAGTTGGATATGACTCAAAAGTCAATGGACTTCAATACCCATTTTTCTCCAATTTGTTGATCCTATCTTCTGCTATATGACCTAATCTCAAGTGCCATAGATATCTGCCATTTGGACTATCCCTAGGTCATTTAGCATTCACATTTTTCTCGATAGTTAGAATAGATACATCAATATGTAGCTGATAAAGACCATTAATAAGGAAATCATTTGCAATTTTATTTCTTTCATAAAGAATGTTACAATGGTCCTTAAAGAAGGTAATCACATAGCCTTCTTGTGCTAAGCATGAAAAAGAAATCAAATTCCTGCTAGCTGCAGGCACATAATAACAGTCTTTCAAAACTAAGTCTAAACCAGATGGTAATCGAAGAGGGTATGTTCCCACAGCTACTGCAGCAACTCTTGCTCCATTACCGATGCATAGGATCATGTCTCCATCCCTCAACCTCCTGCTATCCTCAAGATTCTGCATGGAAGTGCACTGATGAGCACTAGAACTAGAGTCAAGCACCCAACTGGATGTAGAAGAAATCGTAAGATTAGACTCAATAACGAGCATACCTCCAGAAGGACCTTCCTTGTTGTTCTTTAGGGTGGCTAGGTAAGTAGGACAGTTTCGCTTCCAATGGCCGTCGCTGTTGCAATGGAAACACTTTCCTTTGACATCGACCTTTTTCTTCGGCTCTGCCTTCTTCTTCTTTGTTCCTTCCACCTTTTGCTTTTTCGTAGACTTCTTTTTCTTTCCATAAGACTTTTTTTTGGAAGAAGTTCGTTCCATAGCAAGAACTGAGCCTTTAGAACCTTTCATAGAAAGCTCAGCGGTAACCAGCATATTCATTAATTCGACCAAGGAATTTTGAAGTTTATGCATGTGGTAATTCATGATGAATTGCCCATATGCATCAGTCAAGGATTGCAGAATAATATCGTTCTGCAGATCCAAGTCCAACTTCACACCGAGCTTCTCAAGCTCTTCCATGTCCTTGATCATTGTCAGACAGTGATCTTGGACTGACTGCCCATCACGCATCTTAGCCTTAAAAAGTCATTTCGTGACTTGATATTTGGCTGCGCGACTCTGTTCACCAAACATCTCCTGCAGGTGAGCCAACATTTGGCGAGCAGTCCCGATATCTTCATGTTGGCGCTGGAGCTCATCAGACATCGAGCCCAACATGTAGTATCTGGCCTTATTGTCTTCGTCAATCCATTTTTCCAGAGACGCTCTCTGTTCAGTGGATGGACGAGCTGGTAAGGTGGGAGGGTCCTGGTCCAAAACATGTGTTAACTTCTCTGAACCCAAAACAATTTTGTAGTTCCTGAGCCAATCTTTATAATTGGGTCCAGTCAGTCTATGTGTGTCTAGGATACGTGCCAATGGGTTGGACGCAGACATTTTTCTGTAGAGAGTCAAAGATTCTAGTTAGATACTGTAATTTTGACTTGACCAATTTGTTTAGGATTTTATTTTTAAACAAATTAGCTCCCACTATTTTCTTGGATCCCTACACTCCCTCTGTAGAGATGCGAAAATCTCCACGATTAATGATTTCTAGTGGGTGGTGCGGTCTCACCAACTGACTCATCACCTCACCTAACAGTTATTGGTGATGGGTTAGCCAATGAGTGAACAACTCTTGTTCAATGATTCTCTAATCATGGTGCACCCAAACTTGGTCTCTAATTCATGAATCTCACCGTATCCAGAAATATTGATCCACTCCTTAGTTAAGTCAGACCCACCATTTGCATAGACTGGGTTCCTAATTGAGTCTCTCACCATATCCGAAATATTGAGCCCAACTCATCCTCCAGCCCATAGCATCCAATGCCTAATAGACATGGTTGCATCTTCCCGGTGCAACTGAGCCACTGTATCCAGCCGAGAACAATCAACCCCGGGAAGGGCCCGCACATCTACAATGGTGGAAGACCTCAGACTTAATCTTTTCTTAGGGAGAATTGATTCAGGTCTCATTAAACTAGACTTGGCATAGTCATAACAATTATGACTAACCTAGTGGCATGGGTTAGCTCGGATTATTGACCACCTCAGATCAGAACTGTGTCAACAGATATGGCCAGGTAAGTGAGACCGGATGGAAGGAATATGCCATTAACTCGTACAAGAATGCATTCAGGTCGAGTAGCTTCCAATTAAAAACCAGTCGGTCGTATGTGCCAAACTTACCTTAGACACCAAATTGTTGAGTCAGAACCAATTGGGTTAGCCTACAATCCAGACTCTAACCTCTGAGCCTAATTAGGTCTTGCTTGATCGTGACTCGATCTTGACCCAGACTTAATCCTATTAGGCTGGTCAATTTAAGCATTGTTGATCCCATCTAACCAACTCTTGATTCGGTTTGATCAACCGCTTAGACCTAATTGAGCTACCCAAGCCCGAACCCAGTATTATGAATATGTCTTAGATCTGAAATTCTCAATTTTAGACCTAATTAATATTCCATAAACTTAATTCTTAATTAAGTTGGGTTCATAAACAAAATATGCACAATAAATCCTAGGGTTTCAGGATCTAGGGTTTTGCAGAAAGTAAGTTTTGGGTTTCTGATTAAGGACGAACACGCAGCACCCCTACACATCATAAGAACACCCCATCGAATGGGAAGAGAGGGCCTTTAAACCCTTCTTCATTCTTATGACCGGACGGCCAAGAGGAACGCCTTAATCAGGAACATGCAATACTACAAAACAGTTTTAGATCTATATCATATATCTCATATACAAATTAGATCTAATCATGGCATATTTTGCATACATCTCATGTATCAAATCATGCATGTTTTCAGATCTAAATTATCTCATAATAATCTAAAAAATTAGATTTAAATTGATCTAATCAAAATAAATTCTAATCTAGACAATTATGTAGAACTATTCTACAACTAGTCTAGACATGCATCAATCATATCTCATATGATATTTAAAATTAAATAATTTTTATTTGCTATTTTTTCAGATGTTATTATAACAATTATAATATCAAAAAATAGTAAATAAATAGATCTAAAATATGATTTAATCAGATTAAATCAAAAACATGCAAGACTATTCTATAGAACTATTCTATTTTAGAACTAGTCATGCATATTTTCTAATCTTAGATCCAAATCATTTAATTTTAATTTTTTCTGATTTTAGATCTGATCACATCTCATGTGACATCTGAAATCATTTATTTTCTAATTAAAATAAATTTAAAATCAGATCTAAACACTTTTAGAACCTTGGCTCTGATACCAGTTGAAGGAAAATCCTGATTTTCGGACCAGGTTCGTTCAGATCTGATCAGATCAAGAGATATATTTCAAAAATTTTTTTCTTTTGATCCTAATCAGATCTGAGATATTTTCAGATCTAATTCTTATTATTTTAATAAATTAAAATAAAATAAGATAAATTAAATCAAATTTAATTTACCTTGATTGGGTAATCCTATTACCCGTTGATGATCCTGTATGCAGCGGAAGGTTCTGGATCTAGCCACGCAAGTGCCTGGCCTCTACCGGATATCCACTCGGGCTGGATCTGGAGATCCTCTTCTTCTCTATCACATCTCCAAAAATTCAGATCTGGATCTGATCTGGAGGATCTTCAAAACTCCTTTTGAAGATCAGCAGTCGTCCTTTGCAGCAGCGCAGCCTTCTAGCTTTTGATCGCCTTTCTCTTGATCTGAATCGCACCAACCAAGAATCCAAAACTCCTTTTGGACGTGGAGAGGAGAGGGAGAAGGATGGTTTGGCATGGAGGAAGGAGGGGAGAGAGGCAGCCTTGGGGCGTGGAGAATTCTGATTCTTTCATTTTTGAGTTGGGCGCAGGGTCTTATTTATAGACTAAGCTGTGATCCAACTCCTCTTCTTCCCAACCAATCACAACCCTTTGTGAAATCAGATCTAAATCTGATTGGTGGGAATAGAGTCCCCTGGATTCCTCCTTAGAGGGTGCCTAAGACCAGTCAAAGTTGGTTCTTAGGAGAACTCTAATTGGAATCCAAAAAGGAGATGGAGTCCCTGTCCAACAAGGGACTCCTAGGCGCTTCTCCAACTTGGGCCACGCCTAGGGTGGCGTGCGCCCTCCTCCTTGCCAGGTTCTGGCAGGGGACAAGGCCCCCACCAGCTCTCCAATAGGTGCATGACATGTGGTCAAAAGTCAAAGTGTCAATGGTCAACATTTGACCAGTCAAAGGTAGACTTTTGACCAAAGTCAAAGAACAAGAAATGGCAGGTGACCAAAAATGGCAGGTAATGTCTTACAAAATAAGACAACCTTTTCTGACTTGGACAACCTCCAGTCAGACCATATGAAGGCCTCTGATTGAGCACAAACTCCTTTGGCTCAGACAGGACAACTTATTTATGATAGTAAAAGAAGAACGTTAGGTTCAATCGAGTGCTAGCACGATTTCCTTGAACCTAATTGAATCTCATTCAGATCAATTGAACTGGATCAGTTCAATTGATGATCACCAGATTCAAACCCTTGTTTGTGTGACCCAGTTAGGTTCAGTTCTGTATGGTAATGGGATATGTCATGATCTCTATCATCGACATCATCGAAACTCCTTTCGATGGATCAGAACTCTTCTGATTCGAACAGCTAGAATGATCGATCATCTAAATCATTCTAATTGCTCCCAAAATCCACCAGTGACACCTAGCAGTATATGGTGGCAACCCATCAGAGCTGAATGCGAACCTCTTGGTGCAGCTACCTGTGTGATTAAGTTCTTCTATCTTGAGCCCCGATCAGATTAGGGTTAAGGTAAACTCGTCAAACCCTAGTTTCTGTCATATGATGTAATCATTCGATTCGAGTCCAATGTGAAAATCTAAATAGAAACTCTTTCTATTATTTCACTCTGCCATGGCCATGGGCTTCAGGACTTGATTCTCATGATTCATCATAGGGCTGCTCCTCTACCACCGAGGTAGATAGATTCCATCTTGATGCCAATCCAGTTCCTACAATGAACATGCTATAGCCAACATACACCTCAGGGTTCCATATGGCTAGGAGATCGAGTAATGGTGTAGTCAAACTATAACACCCTCAAGGTGAACTGCCGATGCATCTCAGGTCAAAGAACCAGACACACTACTGCAGCATCGAGTCAGTCATTGACGAGAAGGTAGACTTCCTAATGACTACTCGAGGTGGTCACGCTCAGTGCCCTCGTTCTCTAACGAGTATCTGTACTCTCGCTCCGGTGTCTCCACACCATAGACTCAAGACTTATCTACTAAAGAAAAGCAATTTTACACTAACCTTCCGGATCAATCACCATCCTTGTGATGATCCTATGGTCGGGAGCATTTTATGAGTTAACAATGATTATTCATGTCTTAAATTTTCAACTCTTGAAAATATGAATTATCATTACCATTAACTCAAAGGATGAATCACAGACACTAAATACACATATGTGATAGAAAATAACCCATTTTATTAGTATTAGTCAAAATTATAATTTTGCCCCTAGAAGTGTATTACAAGTGTCAGCCAATTTTGGCTTCTAGGGCACAATATCTAACAAAGGTCTCCCCAGAAATCCAAGCACATTGAGCGGCGATACCACCTCATCCACGATTACCTCGAGAAAGGTTATGTCGAGGTCAAGAGAGTCAACTCCACAGATAATGTGGCAGACCCACTTTCAAAGCCATTGGGCTAGCAGAAGATCGAAGCCCATCTTGAGAAGATAGGACTTAGACTTGTAGCCAATTGGCTTTAGGACAAGTGGGAGATTGTTAGATATATGTGCCCTAGAAGCCAGAATTGGCTGACACTTGTAATACACTTCTAGGGGCAAAATTATAATTTTGACTAATATCAATAAAATGGGTTATTTTCTATCACATATGTGTATTTAGTGTCTGTGATACATCCTTTGAGTTAATGGTAATGATAATTCATATTTTCAAGAGTTGAAAATTTAAGACATGAATAATCATTATTAACTCATAAAATGCTTCCGACCATAGGATCATCACGAGGATGGTGATTGATCCGAAAGGTTGGTGTACAATTGCTTCTCTTTAGTAGATGAGTCTTGAGTCTATGGTGTGGAGACATCGGAGCGAGAGTACAGGTACTCGTTAGAGAACGAGGGCACTGAGCGTGACCACCTCGAGTAGTCATTAGGGAAGTCTACCTTCTCATCAATGACTGACTCGATGCTGCAGTAGTGTGTCTGGTTCTTTGATCTGAGATGCATCGGTAGTTCACCTTGAGGGTGTTATAGTTTGACTACACCATTACTCGGATCTCCTAGCCATATGGAACCCTGAGGTGTATGTTGGCTATAGCATGTTCATTGTAGGAACTGGATAGCATCAAGATGGAATCTATCTACCTCGGATGGTAGAGGAGTAGCCCTATGATGATCATGAGAATCAAGTCTAGAAGCCCATGGCCATGGTAGAGTGAAATAATAGAAAGAGTTTCTATTTAGATTTTCACATTGGACTTGAAATCGAATGATTACATCATATGACAGAGACTAGGGTTTGACGAGTTCACCTTAACCCTAATCTGATCGGGGCTCAAGATAGAAGAACTTAATCACATAGGTAGCTGCACCAAGAGGTTCGCATTCAGCTTTGATGGGTTGCCACCATATACTGCTAGGTGTCACTGTGGATTTTGGGAGCAATTAGAATGATTTAGATGATCGATCATTCTAGCTGTTCGAATCAGAAGAGTTCTGATCCATCGAAAGGAGTTTCGATGATGTCGATGATAGAGATCATGACATATCCCATTACCATACAGAACTGAACCTAACTGGGTCACACAAACAAGGGTTTGAATCTGGTGATCATCAATTGAACTGATCCAGTTCAATTGATCTGAATGAGATTCAATTAGGTTCAAGAAAATCGTGCTAGCACTCGATTGAACCTAACGTTCTTCTTTTACTATCATAAATAAGTTGTCCTGTCTGAGCCAAAGGAGTTTGTGCTCAATCAGAGGCCTTCATATGGTCTGACTGGAGCTTGTCCAAGTTAGAAAAGGTTGTCTTATTTTGTAAGACATTACCTGCCATTTTTGGTTACCTACCATTTCTCGTTCTTTGACTTTGGTCAAAAGTCGACTTTTGATTGATCAAATGTTGACCATTGACACTTTGACTTCTGTCCATGTGTCATGAACCTATTGGAGAGCTGGTGGGGGCTTGTTCTCCTACCAGAACCTAGCAAGGAGGAGGGCACACGCCAAGGGTGGCGTGTGCCCAAGTTGGAGGCGCCCAAGAGTCCCTGTTGGACAGGGACTCCATCTCCTTTTTGGATTCCAATTAGAGTTCTCCTAAGAACCAACTTTGACTGGTCTTAGGTGCCCTCCAAGGAGGAATCCAGGGGACTCTATTCCCACCAATCAGATTTAGATCTGATTTCATAAAGGGTTGTTATTGATTGGGAAGAAGATGAGTTGGATCACGCTTAGTCTATAAATAAGACCCTACGCCCAACTCAAAGAGCATCACAACTCTCCATGCCCCAAGGCTGCTTCTCCTCTCCTCCTCCATGCCAAACCCACCTTCTCCCTCTCCTCTCCACATCCAAAAGGAGTTTTGGACCTTGGTTGTTGCAATTCAAAAGAGAGAAAGGTGACTGAAAGCTAGAAGGCTGCGCAGCTGCAAAGGATAGCTGCTGATCTTCAAAAGGAGTTTTGAAGATCCTCCAGACCTGATTTTTGGAGACGTGATGGAGAAGAAGAGGATTTTTAGATCCAACCTGAGTGGATACCAGTAGAGGCTAGGTACTTGCATGGCTAGATCCAGAATCTTCCGCTGCTTACAGGATTATCAATGGATAATAGGATTATCTACTTCAAGGTAAATTAAATTTGATTTAATTTATCTAAATTATTTTAATTATTAAAATAATAATAATTAGATCTGAAACATCCCAGATCTGATATGGATCAAAGAGTAAAAATTTTTGAAATATATCTCTTAATCTGATCAGACCTGAACGAACCTGCATCGAAAAATCAGGATTTTACTTCAGATAGATTCTCTCTTGGTGCAATCCAATTCCTACAATGAACATATTATAGCCAACATACACCTCAGGATTTCAAATGGCTACAAGACCGAGTAATGGTGTAGTCAATCTATAACACCTTAAGATGAACTACCAATGCACCTCAGATCAAAGAATCAGACACACCACTGTAGCTTCGAGCCAGTCATCGACGAGAAGGTAGACTTCCTTATGACTGCTCGAGGTGGTCATGCTCAGTACCCTCATTTTCTAATGAATATCTATACTCTCACTTCGGTGTCTCTACACTATAGACTTAAGACTCATCTACTATAAAGAAGCGATTGTACACCAACCTTCTGGATCATCACCGTCCTCATGATGATCCTACGATCGGAAGCATTTTATGAGTTAATAAAGAAAATTCATGTCTTAAATTTTCAACTCTTGAAAATATGAATTATCATTATCAATAACTTAAGAGATATATCACAGACACTAAATACACATTTATGATAGAAAATAATCTATTTTATTATTTATAGTCAAAATTATAATTTTGCCCCTAGAAGTGTATTACAAGTATCAGCCAATTCTAGCTTCTAGGGCATATATATCTAACATGTGTCACAGACACTTTCAAATACACACTGTGATAGAAAATAATTCATTCTATTATTTATAGTCAAAATTATAATTTTGCCCTTAAATGTGTATTATAAGTGTTAGCCATTCTGATTTCTAGCCACACATATCAACACCTAGATCTACACTACATCAAACTGCAGGTATGATCTTTAATAGATTAGATCTATTACTTGAGCAAATTAGATGTTCTAACTTGTTGATCTAGGCTTGAGGATGAAGTCATGAGCCGCACATGCATCCGGACTTTAGAAGTCATCCATACGAGCCCACGAACACGATCAGAGATTCTGATGCAGAAAATCAGTATAGCATGCTAGTACTGTGCTGATCCTTCTTTGACGATCGATCCGATGCTCTCTTCTTCAAAATTTAGACTTTACAAAATATAAGAAAAAAGATGAGAGTTTTCTGATCTAAGACTCTCTCAAAAAAAAACTCAAAAAAAAAGGAGGTGAGATTGAATATAAAACAGCCGTAGAAGAAGACCTTCTTCTTCTCTTTTCTCTCACCTAGACACCTAGTTTAGTGCCTATGGAACCCCCACGCCCTAGGATCCTCTTCCTCTAATTATTGCACACCCCAAACCTCTCCCAAAGCTTCGTATTTAATAAAGAAATAAGAATAAAATTTATCCAATAAATAGAGAAAAGAAGAGTCTAAGTTAGGTCAAATTCCTAGACTAGGAATATCCAAATATGGGAAGTTGTTGGGGCGCCGAACTCTTTGGTGCCTCCTCCATAATTTTTGGCATGGACCAGCAAAGGAGGGCACACAAAAAAGAAGATTATTTTTATTGAATAAGAGAATAATTAATTAAAAGAGAGGGCAGCACTCAAGGGAAGATGTTTTGGTCAACAAGGATTCTATCTCGTAGAATCCTAAGCAAAACCAATTCCTCCTTTGACTTGGTCTTCCACCTAACTTCCAAATATGACTTGGAGGGAAAGAGGGGGCATGAAAATCAGGAAGAAAGGGATTTTCCATAAAAAATATCTAAAAAATAGGTATGGAGGGCATTGGGACCAAGGTGTCATAAGGAGATTAGGAGTCCTAGTCGCACTTGGATTCTTGTTTTGACTTGGTCAAACAAGATCTTTTAACCAAATAAAATTAAGATTAAATCAATCCAATTAAATAAGGTCCTAACTCATTTAAAAACTTAATTAAATTAAATTAAATTAAATTTTATTATAATTTATTTTCTAATTAAATTAAAAAATTGGGTTAATTCGAGACCTAGTTAGACTAGGACTAGTTCTTCTTTGCACTTGGCTTATCCAATAAACTAATTAAACTTGATCCAATCAAGTCTAAATCAAATCTAATTAAATTATATTTAATTAGACTTAATCTCAGCCTATTGGCTTAATCAAATTAAGTCAATTAGTAATCCAATTGCTAATCAATCCTCCTGCAATACTTGCACTAGGTTAAACACCAATCATATTGATTCTTTAACCCTAGAACAATTCTTAATCATTGATCAACCATCCGATCATATCATAAGCTCTAATGTATGTGACCTCATAGGTTCGAACTTAAGCTGATAGCATAGAAATAAATTTTTGTACCAATCGAAGCGATCATCTAGCAATGATATTCGACGATCAGATAGGTCGAAGGTGTAGAACACCATCCTTAAAAACCATGCGGATATAGTTTCCATGTAATTCATTTTCTTGACCACAATGCTCGTAGGATACATCAGAGTTCAACTGTCAACTCTGATCAGGTTGTCCACATTATATTTTAAAATACTAAATCCATTTGATGGATTATCCTGGCTAAGATTTTGCTATATTGAAATACAGTGATATATTTATCTATAACTCTTGGAGTGGTCAATTCCATCTTGATCATACTTCAACTTTGTAAGTACTTGACTATGCCCAAAAGTTTTTTATTGCTAAATTAGAAATTTAGTTAGTCTGGTACCAAAGCACAGTAAGTTGCTTGCAAGTCACTGAGGTGATCTCAGGTCTAAGGGATACTTATACTTATATCCCATCAGAGACATTCTCAACAACAGAATGCTCTGGAGTTGGTCACGTTCAATAATGATGTACCCATACATTTCATCTGTATGCCATACCAGTGTCTCCACATATCTTGGTTAAGAGGACAACCAACCTATATAGCATATAGCGACCTATGCTCGATAGATACTGTCATCCTAATTAACAGCCTATCATTTGGTCTTGAACAAATTTAAGGACTAATCGATAAATCCTCTATTTATCAAAACTAAATACTCCTAAGGACTTCATCACAATAATGGAGTTCATTAGAAGATGCAAACTTGTGATGAAAAAAGATGCTAAAATATTTTTTATTAATTAATAAATTAATTATAATATCTTAACCGTCAATAGGCTGATGATTGACTTTAGGACACAATTCCAAACATCGATGCCATGTCTTGACACCATGAATCTCAGAAACTTTTTCAAGGTTACTTTGAAAGCACATTTTGTAGGATTCAGCTTCATCTTATACTTCTGATGGGTGCAGAAGGTCTCTTCGAGATCGGTAATGTGATTCGATGAAGATCGATTTTTAACTACTATATCATCTACATACACCTCCATATTACGATCGATCTGCTTCTTGAAGATCTTATTCACTAGGCGTTGATAAGTTGCACCTACATTTTTAAGCCTAAAGGGCATGATCCTATAATAATAAAGATTATGGTTAATAATGAAAGTAGTTTTCTCCTCATCCTCTAGTGCCATCCAAATTTGGTTATAGTCGGAGAAGGCATCCATAAAGGTGAGGAGTTCATTGTCTAAAGTTGCATCCACCAGTTAGTCAATCCTGAATAGGGGATAGCTATCTTTCGTGTAAGTTTTGTTTAAATCGATGAAGTCTATGCATATCCTCCACTTGCCATTGGCTTTCTTGACAAGGATGATGCTTGCAATCCAATCCTAGTAAGATACTTTTCAGATGAACTCCATCTTAAGTAGTTTATTAACCTCATCCATGATAGCCTTCTATCTCTTTGGTGCAAAGCTGTGCTTCTTTTGCTTCATTGGCCAACATTTAAGATCCACACCTAGATGATGCTTCATTATCTCTATATCAATGCCAGGCATATCTACAGGCACCCAGGCGAAAACATCAGCATTGTTTTGTAAGAAGGTGACGAGCTACTTTCTGACTTTTTCTTTCAGAATAGAGTCAATCTTTATAGTGTGTTCCTTATTTTCATCATTCAAAGGAACCTCCATAAGGTCATCGATGGGTTCCTCTCTTTCAAAGGAACCTCCATCAGGCCCATCCACTAGATAAGGATCTGCTTGCCTTCCTCCTTGTAGGACAATATTATAGTAGTGCCGAGCTAGTGCCTGGTCTTCTTTGACCTTCCTAACTCCATGCCTTGTTGGGAACTTTAATTGCATTCAAACCAGGTCAGCCAAGGATTGCATTTTAAGCTGAGGGCATCTTTACAACTAAGAAATCGACTTGGGCTCTAGATTTCTTTCGATACCGACCTGCCTTGACTTATAAAGTTATTATCCCTTCAACTAGCACTATGTCGCTTGTGAACCCAACTAACGGGAAATTCATTGGACCCATCCTACTTTCAGATATGGACAATTGAGAAAAAAAATCATAAAACATGACATCAACAGAGCTTCCATTATCAATTAAAATGTGGCATACATCATAGTTCACAATATTTAGAGTTACTACAACCACATCGTTATGCAAAAACTATACCCCTTGAGTGTCTTCCTTAATGAAAGTAATAGGTTCTTCAGTCCGCTACTTCTTTGCTAGCTTTGTTAATTTGCTGGCCTCCTCCTACCAATGTTTGTCGATAATAATATTAGTGATGCCAAGTGGGGGCCGATCTCCTTAATGTTCATCCCCCTAAGGTGGTTTAGGTTGTGGTGGGGCTCTCAACCGATCTTCCCTCCTTTCTGATAAGTGCTTGAATTGATCCAGCTGGCCTCTTCTAATCCATTCTTCAATCTCATCCTGAAGTTGGATACATTCTTCAGTGTCGTGACCATGGTCATGATGGTAAAGGCAGTACTTGTTTGGATTGTGTTTGGTTGGGTGACCCTGCAACCTCTTCAGTCTTGGCAGCTACTCCTTTATCTCCATCAACACTTGAGTCTTTATGGGGTTCAGAGGAGCATAGTTATGGAATCTTCTAGGGGGAGTTCTATCGACGTTTGCTGTCCAGGCTTTTTTGTTGACAAGCTCGAGGGAGAGTCCGAGCTCATTTGCACTTAAAAGGGGTTCGGGAGGATGGTCGAGCTTCACTCAACTTTTCTTCAGTTGCGAGCTTGCTGAATTCTCCCACCTGCCACTCTTTCATGGCTTCTTCATCTTTTAGTCAGAAGGCTTCCTCTGCTCGGGCATAGCTTTCAGCCTGGGCTAGCATGTCGGCAAAGTCCCAGAGGTACTTCTTCTCCAAGAAAAAAGGAGTCATTCTTCCAAAGATTATCCTTCTATGCGGCCATAGCAATGGACTGATCTAAATTTTGGTCTTTTAGGGCAGCAACATTGAAGGAGTTGACATAGGCTCGAATGGACTCTCCTTCATTTTGCTTTATGTTGATGGGAGAGTCCGAACATCATCTCTAGCGATGGCTGCTAATGAAATGTTCTACAAATTCATGGCTGAGTTGATCAAAAAAAAAAATGGCAACTGGTTTGAGGCCCGAGTACCAACTTCCTGCTGCTCCCATCAAAGCGGAGGTAAAGCTTGGCAAAGAATGCATCAGGTATACCATGGAGCAGCATCATGGTTCGAAAAGCCTCAAGGTGGTTGATCGGATTGGAAGTATTGAAAAATGTGTTCCAAAGCCAATCATCAACCTATTGATGGTTGTGCTGTATTGTAATTATAATTAATTTATTAATTAATAAAATCTATTTTTGATATTTTTAATCATAAGTTTTCATCTTCTAATGAACTTCATTATTGTGATAAAGTTCTAAAGACTATTTAGATTTGATAAAGAGAGAATTATCAATTAGTCCTTAAAACTATTCATGACTAAATGATAGGCTGTTAATAAGGACGATAGCATCTATTGAGCATAGGTCGCTATATGCCATATAGGTTGGTTGTCGTCTTAACCAAGGAGTATGGAGACACTGGTATGGCATACAAGTGAGATGTAAAGATACATCATCACTGAACATGACCAACTCTAGAGCATTTTGCTATCGAGAATGTCTCTCATGGGATATAGGTATAATTGTCTCTTAGACCTGAGATCACCTTAGTGACTTGCAAGCAACTCACTGTGCTTTGGTACTAGACTAACTAAATTTCTAATTCAGTAATGAATAATTTTTGGGCACAGTCAAGTACCTGCAAAGTTGGTATGTGATCAAGATGGGATTGACCACTCTAAGAGTAGGAGAAGAATGTATCACCATATTTTAATATTGCAAAACCTTGGCCAGGATAGCCCATGAAATGGATTTAAAATTTTGAAATATAATATGGACAGCCTGATAAGAGTTGACAGTTGAACTCTAAGGTATCCTACAAGCATTATGATTAAGGGGATGAATTATATAGAAACTATATCCACATGTGTTCTAAGGATGTTGTTCTACACATTTGACATATCTGATCGTCAGGTACCATTACTAGATGGTTACTTTGATTAGTATAGAAATTTATTTTTATACTATTAGATTTGGTTTGGATCTATGGAGTCACATATATTAGAGTTCATGATCCGATCGGATGGTTGATCAACGATTGAGAATCATTTTAAAGTTAAACGATCAATACGATTGATGTTTAACCTAGTGCAAATATTACAGAAGGATCAATTAGAAATTTGATGATTAATTAGCATAATTTGATTAAGACAAAGGACTAAGATTAAGTTTAATTAAATATGATTTAAGTAGATTTGGTTTGGACTTGATTGGATCAAGTTTCATTGATTTATTGGATAAGTCAAGTACAAGAAAGAACTAGTCCTAGTTCAACTAGGACTTGGATCAACCTAATTTTCTAATTTGATTAAAAAAAAATTAAAATTAAATTTAATTTAATCTTATTTAATTAATTTCTTAATTAGGTTAGGGTCTAATTTAATTAGATTGATTTATTTCTGGTTTGATTTAGTTTGAGAAACCATATTTGATGAAGTCAAATATGGAATCCTAGTAAGACTTGGATTCATCTTGCTTGCAGCACCTATATCCCCATGCCCTTTCACTCTTATTTTTGGTGAGAAATCTTCTCTCTTCTTGATCATCATGCATGCCCAGCTCTCTCTTCTCTCTCCTATATGGCATTAAGTTGTGTACCAAGTCAATAGATGGGAAGTTGTTGAAGTTTGTTGGATTCTATATGATAGAATCCCAACAAACTTGGTCTCTTTCCATGTGTGCTGCCCCATCCAAATTTTTCTTCTAATTTCCTCAATTAAAAGAAGAACTTTTTGTGTACTTTCCCTGGTGGTCTATGCATAAAACAAAGGAGGGGGCACGCAAGTGTTGGATGCCCCAACAAATTGCCATATGTGTTCTTACCTTGTGTAAGAAATTGACCCAATGAAGACTCTTCCATATCTCTTTATAAGGAGGTCTTTTTGGATTGAATTTTGCACTAATTCTAGATCATTGAGAGGGCTCTTGGGTGTGTGAAAATTAAAGAGAGAATCTCTTGGGGCATGGATATTTCATAGACACCAATGTAGGTGTCTAGGTGAGAGAAAAGAGAAGAAGAAGAGAGTCTTTTTCTAGGATCTTTTGCTCTTTTTTTCTCCTCCTCTTTCATAGAGATTTTCAAGTATTGTTTTAGATCAAAAGTATCTTCCCTTTCTTCTAATTTTTTAGAGTATTCAAGTCTTGAAGAAGGAAGCACCAGATCGATCGTTGAAGATGGATCAGCACAGTACTAGCATACTTTGCTGATTTTCTGCATTGGACTTTTGAACAGGGTTCATGGGCTCGTGTGGACATCTCTTAGAGGCAAGAAGTATGTGTGGCTTGGAGCTTCATCCTTCATCCTGGATCAATAAGTTTGAATATCTAACATGCACCGGTAATATGGATATGATTTATTATTACATACCAGTATTAGATGTAGTATAGATGCTTGTTGATATGATCAACATGTTTTTCTTTTTAATATTTTTAATTTTTAATTTAATATCATACTATAATCATATAATAAAATTTTATATTTAGAAGTTCTCTAGTTTTTATGAATAAATTTTGATTTATTTTTATCTTTCGTTGTCTGATCTTGAAAAAGTTTGAAGATCTAGCCCTGAAATCCTAGATCTGGTTTCTTCAATTGGTATCAGAGCCTAGGTTCATTATTGGATAATTATATTATATATTTAGATTATTTTTTATATTATATCTAATTTATAATCTGATTATTAAATTTAAAATTAAAATCACAATCACACGAACTAATTATAAGGTTATCATGTTGTAAGGTTTACCCCTTATAGTGGAGATGTTGTCCTAGTTCGTGTAGATCAATCTTTTATCATAAATTTATTAGATATAATTTAATTTTATTTATAATTTATTAGATTTAAAAAGGTTTTATATTTAAAAATAAAAATTTTAGATTGCACGAACTTATTTTAAGGTTGTCCTACTGTAAGATTTATCCGTTACAGTGAAGAGGTTGTTCTAGTAAGTACTGATCTAAAATATTAATCATAAAATTTTAGATTAGATCTAAAAAATTTTATGATCTAATTAAAAATATTTTAATCTAATTTTAATCATCATAAATGTGTTAAATTTGATCTAAGATAATTTATGATTGATTGGAGTCGAAACTATTTCAATTACATGAATCTGTTTAGATTAGATCTA
This sequence comes from Cocos nucifera, assembly GCA_006176705.1. Lineage (NCBI taxonomy): Eukaryota > Viridiplantae > Streptophyta > Magnoliopsida > Arecales > Arecaceae > Cocos > Cocos nucifera. The sequence goes on from QRFJ01004623.1 coordinate 78,051, forward strand.
AAGTAATTTCATGCTTATCTTATTTTATTTTGATTATGAATCAAAAATGCAACTTGATTGTTAGAATCATGTTGAAAAAATATTTTATAAATATAAAAATTATTTTTAAAAAGTTGAACCCCAACCCTCAGACTAAAACTTAATTAAGAATTAAAAAGTTGTTTGATTAGGGTCTAGGATTGTGAATTGAAGATCCTAAGACACAAATCATAATACATTAGATTAAATGGGTTAGTGGAGATTTGGTCCATTAATTGGATTAGACCTAGGGTTAGATTATAGAATGAACTTAATTGGAGAATTGACTAAATCTAAAATTATTGTCTTAGATTAGGCTAAGATTTCTCTACATCAATTATAATATTTATAGTCAGTCAAGTCCATGTCTTTAACGAGATCCAAGATGGACTTAATTCTTGGCTATGAGATTTAGCACAAACTATTAGGTTGATCTAATCAAGACTAATTAAACCAGTTGGTATTTGAGGTAAACTAGATCAGTTGCTTTTAATTCGCAGCCTACTTATCTGGCCATTTCTGATGGTGTCTAAGGCAAGCTTTAGTAGACCCTTCCACTGATCGAACTTACCTAGCCTCTTGATAAAATTATGTTTTGATTGGATCACTTAACTATTCGAGCTGACCTATATCAGTTAGGTAAATCATTGTGATAGATTTAGGTGCTCCTAGACCAACCTATTAATGGTCTTCCTTAAGCTGACTTGGTGAAGCCAATGGGAGGATCATGATAAGCTAGTTCATCTGACCTTCTCTCTTCTTTAAAAATTAAATTCTCTAAAATTATTAAGTTCTTAAAATAAAATAGTTATTATGATAACTAGATCATAGCCTCCCATTAAGTGGATGATAATGGGTCCATTAGTTGGATAATCATTGGAAGCCCAAAGGCCTGATGCTTATCGGCTAATAGAATTATCATTTATTATATGATTTCTTGGCTGCATCTTTCTAAATGGTTGTTAGGTTAGCCAACCAAAGTTGGGCCTAATCATTCATTGATTTAATGGACCAAGTATGGTCATGTTAATGGTTGGACTTAACCAAACCATTTTAGTGGAGGCCAAAGCCTACTGATTAGAGACTAGGACAAAAATTTAATTACTAGAAATTATTTGAAGAAATAATTGGTTATAAATCTATCCTTAGATGCACATGGGTTTGTCAACCAAAGTTGGACTTGTATGCAGTCTATGTTGATTCTAATATCTACTAAAAAATTAGGATAATTTCTCAAATTAGAGGTAGAGGCTACTAGTTCGAATAAAATAGTGAGAGAACCTTTTGATTAAAGTCCAAATCTTTAGATTTAATGAATCAATTACTGATTAGTATTTTATTTTTCTTTGTACAGATATGGCCACTTTTCTATCGCTCCAATCATTATTGGATAATGATAAGTTAGTGAAACCCAACTTCAATAGTTGGTATTGAAAGTTGAGGATAGTCCTGGAGCATGAATGGATCCTATATGTATTGATGGATCTTATACCTAAGGAGCCAACTACCAATGCATATGGAATAGTCAGAGATACTTACCAAAAATGGCTCAGTGACCATACCATGGTATTCTGCATTATGCTGGCTGCCATGAGCGACGAGTTCAGTCATAGATTTGAGACCGCTTAGTCAAAGGATATGCTTCAAGTGTTGGAGGATTCTTTTGGGACTTCCAATGACGTTGAAAGGTGCAAGACTAGTTATGCCATCTTCAATGCTAGGATGTGGGATGAATCTTCTATCACTAATCATGTACTGTACATGATTGAGCTAATAGAGTGATTGAGCAAGCTCGCTTTTTTCTTGCATAAGTAGCTTGGAAAAGATGTAATATTGAACTCGTTGCCCAAGTTCTATCTCTCATTTCTTACTCATTGTAGAATGACAAAGCTTAAAGCTGACTACCATGGGTTACTGGGATTGCTTCAGAACTTTGAGATGGATCACCAACTCCATAAGGAGTCAGTAAACTTAGTGGGAGGCTCATCTTCTGGTTCTCAATCCTTTAGAAAAAGGGAAGAAAAACAAAATGAAGAAGGGCAAGAAGGTGCAAGTTCAGGATGAGACATCCGTGCAGGGCCAGACTAGGATGATCATGCCCAATAAGAGCCAAGCTGAATGCTTTTTTTATAAGAAGTGGGGGTACTGAAAGAGGAATTGTCCTTAGTACATTACCTTCCTAAATCCAAATAGGCAGAGAAAGAAGCAGGTCAGTAGGAGATTCGAACAAGATGAGAGATTCCTGAACGTTGGAGATGGAAGATCAGTTTCAGTTCTAGCTTTAGAAATCTTGAAACTTGTATTTGAGTTCCATACTATTATTCTTGATGATTATCATTTCTATCCAAGTTTCTTTTTAAATGTCATTTCTATAGGCCTTCTGGCCAAAAATAATTATGAAATTTTAATAATATCATTATGAATGGTATTACTATTTTCTCTGGACATTTGAGCAATGGAGTGTATATGCTATCATAACTTGTTGACGTAGTCTATTCAACTAGCAAGCACCCTAGATTAGGTGGTGTATCAAATATCTACTTGTGGCACTATAGGCTAGGTCATATAAATAAGAACAGGATAAATAGGTTGACTCAAGAGGGAATCCTCAAAGTCAGTAATTGTGAATCACTTCCAACCTATGAGTCTTGTCTTCTTGGTAAAATGACTAAGTCATCTTTTCCAAAAAAAGGTGAGATAGCCACTAAGCTCTTAGGTCTAGTACATACTAATGTATGTGGACCATTGAGCACAAGTGCCAGAGGTAGATATTTCTACTTCATCACTTTCATAGATGATCTATCCAGATATAGATATGTCTATCTGATGAAACACAAGTCAGATTCATTGGAAATGTTCAAATGATTTCGAAGTGAAGTAGAAAAACAAACTAGAAAAAGTATTAAAATTCTTCAATTTGATCTAGGAGGAGAATATCTTTCTGGTGAGTTTCTCACATATCTAGGAGATAATAGGATTCTCTCCCAATGGACTCTTCTAAGAACACCACAACATCATAGTATGTTTGAAAGAAGGAATCGAACTCTATTAGACATGGTCCGATCCATGATGGATTTTGCCATCTTGCCAATATCCTTCTTGGGATATGCACTCGAATCGACTTGCTATCTGTTAAGTAGGATTCCAAGTAAGTTTGTAGTTAAGACTCTATATGAGATATGGATAGGACGTAAGCTAGCACTTTCACATCTTATGGTCGTGGGATATCTGACTTATATCAAACGGTTAGTTACAGATAAACTTGAACCTAGGTATGATAAGTGCACATTCATAGGGTACCCAAAAGAGATCAAAAGATATTTTTTCTACCACGCTGATGAACAATAGATATTTGTCAGCCTTAAGGCAACCTTTTTGAAAAAAAAGTTTCTTGGTGAAGGAACTGTTGCCTCTAAGGTTGAACTTGATGAAGTTCAACAAGTAGAAAGATCAACACCTATAGCTGAACATAAGTTGGATTTGATTAGATCAGATTCGGAGTCCAGTGTACCTATACCATTAAGGCGATCCAGTAGAGTACTGCATCATCTAGATAGATACTATGATTTTTTGGTTTGGGACAGTGATCCCATCAAACTTAATGAGAACGATGAGGATCCGATCACCTATATAGATGCTATGTAGAGACCTAATTTTAAGAAATTGCTTGAGGCCATGAAATATGAAATAGAGTCCATGAAGATCAACAATGTGTGGACATTGGTTGACCCACCTGAAGGGGTTAAACTCATTGGATGTAAGTGTGTCTTCAAAAGAAAGAAGGGTACAGACGGAAAGATGGAGATCTATAAAGCCCGTCTTGTTGCCAAGGGGTATCATCAATGTTATGGTATTGACTATGATGAGATGTTCTTCCTTATGACAGTGCTCAAATCTATTCAGATAATGCTTGCAATAGCTACCCATCTAAATTATGAGATCTAGCAAATGGATGTAAAAATAGCTTTTCTGAATAGAGAGCTGACCGAAGAGGTATATATGATACAAGCTTTGGGGTTCACATCAATAGATGAGTCCAAGGTGTGCAAGCTTCAGAGATCCATTTATGGATTGAAGCAGGCATCTCCGAGTTGGAACATGCATTTTGATAAGATGATCAAAACGTATGACTTCATTAAGAATGGAGAAGAGCCCTGCATTTACAAATGGGCAAATGGTCTAACAGTGGTATTTCTTATCTTGTACATAGATGAGATTCTCTAAATCGAGAATAACATCCCTATACTATAGGAAATAAAAGTTTGATTGTCATCTCAATTCTTCATGAAGGACTTGGGTGAAGCATCCTACATCCTAGGGATGATGATCTATAGGGATATATTTAAAAAGATGCTTGGGTTATCCCAGTCCACGTACATAGATACTATGCTGAAGAGATTCAGCATGGAGAATTCCAAAAAGAGCAATCTCCCGATAGGCCATGAAATTTTTCTCTCTAAGATGGATTGTTCGATAACTCCTAAAGAGAGAGCCTATGAGTAGAGTCCCATATGTTTCAATAGTGGGATCTATCATGTATGCCATGATATGTACGAGATCAGACGTGGCATTCTTAGTAGGAGTAGTGAGTAGATACCAGTCTGATCCTGAGAAAAACTACTAAAAAATGGTTAAAGTCATTCTTAAGTATTTAAGAAATAGTAAGAACTAACGGTTGGTTTATGGCGAGTCAGATCTAAAACTTGTTGGGTTTATAGACTCCAGCTTTCAATTTAACCATGATGATAGTAGAAGCGAATCGGATTATATCTTTACTCTAAATAGTGTAGCCATCTGCTGGAAGAGTTCTAAGCAGCATATTGTGGCAGACTCTATTTGTGAAGCAGAGTACATCGTAGCATCAGATGCTATAAAGAAAGCTATGTGGTTAAAAAAGTTCATCACCAAGCTCGGAGTAGCACCCTTCCTTGATGGTTCGGTCTTGCTATACTATGACAGCACTGGTGCCATAGCTCAGGCAAAGGAACCAAAGGCACACTAGCAGATGAAGCACATTCTGTGCCGATTTCAACTGATCTGGGTGATCGTGGATTGAGATGACGTCGATCATCAGAAGATCGATGGAAAGAAGAACCTGGCCAACCCCTTCAATAAAGCCCTTATGATAAAGGAGTTCGACAACCATAAGTCGAAGATGGGTATTAGATACTATGCCTAGTGGCTTTAGGACAAGTGGGAGTTGTTGGAAAATATGTCCCAAAGCCAATCATCAGCCTGTTGATGGTTGTGCTGTGTTATAATTATAATTAAATTATTAATTAATAAAATATATATTTAATATTTTTCATCATAAGTTTTCATCTTTCAATGAACTTCATTATTGTGAAGAAGTTCTTAGGACTATTTAGGCTTGATAAAGAGAGAATTTATCGATTAGTCTTTAAAACTATTCACGATTAAATGATAGGCTGTTAATAAAGATGACAGCATCTATTGAGCATAGATTGTTGTATGTCATATAGTTGGTTGTCCTTTTAATTAAAAAGTATGGAGATATTAGTATGGTATATAGATGAGATGTAGGGGTATATCATCACTGAATGTGACCAACTCCAGAGCATTCTACTGTCAAGAATGTCTCTGATGGGATATAGGTATAAGTATCCCTTAGACCTGAGATCACCTCAGTGACTTGCAAGCAACTCACTATGCTTTGTTACCAAACTAACTAAATTTTTAATTCAGTAATGAAAGTTTTTTGGGCATAGTCAAGTACTTGAAAAGTTGGTGTGCGATCAAGATGGGATTGACCACTCCAAGAGTTGGAGAAGAATGTATTACTGTATTTTAATATAGCAAAATCTTGGTTAGGATAATCCATGAGATAGATTTGGTATTTTGAAATATAATGTTGACAGCCTAATAAGAGTTGATAGTTGAACTTTGAGGTGTCCTACAAGCATTTTGGACAAGTGGATGAATTATATTGAAACTATATCTACATGGGTTCTAAGGATGTTGTTCTACACATTCGACCTATCCAACCGTCGGATACCTTTGCTAGGTGGTCACTTCAACTGGTATAAAAATTTATAGGTTTGGACCTATGGGGTCACACACATTAGATTTCATGATCCAATCTGATGGTTGATCAATGATTGAGAATCATTTAAAGATTAAATGATCAATATGATTGATGTTTAACCAAGTACAAATATTGCAGAAGAATTGATTAGCAATTCGATTGCTAATTAGCTTAATTTGATTAAGCCAAAGGGCTAAAATTAAGTTTAATTAAATATGATGTAATTAGATTTGGTTTGGACTTGATTGGATCAAGTCCAATTGATTTATTAGATAAGCCTAGTGCAAGGAAGAACTAGTCCTAGTTCAACTAGGACTTGGGTCAACCCAATTTTTTAATTTTGTTAAAAAATTAAATCAAAATTAAATATAATTTAATCTAATTTAATTAAGTACTTAATTGGATTAGAACCTAATTTAATTGGATTGATTTACTTCTAGTTTGATTTGGTTTGAGAAACCATATTTGACCAAGTCAAATATGGAATCCTAGTAAGACTAGGATTCATCTTGCTTGCACCACCTATATTTGATGACCCCATGCCCTTTCTCTCTTATTTTTGGTGAGAAATCTTCTCTCTCCTTGATCATCACACATTCCAACTTCTCGCCTCTCTCTCCTATATGGCTTTAAGTTGTGGACCAGGTCAATAGATGGGAAATTGTTGAAGTTTGTTAGACTCTATATGATAGAATCCTAGCAAACTTGATCTCTTCCCATGTGTGCCACCCCACCCTGATTTCTCTTCTAATTTCCTTGGTTAAAAGGAGAAGTTTTTGTGTGCTTTCCCTGGTGGTCCATGGCTAAAATAGAGGGGGGCACCCAACACTTGGGCGCCCCAACAACTTGCCATATGTATTCTTACCTTGTGTATGAATTTGACCCAGCGAAGACTGTTCCATATCTCTTTATAAGGAGGTCTTTTTGGGCTAAATTTTGCACTGATACTAGACCATTGAGAGTGCTCTTGGTCATGTGAAAATTAGAGAGAGAATCCCTTGGGGTGTTGGGATTTCATAAACACCAATCTAGGTGCTTAGGTGATAGAAAGAGAACAAGAAGAGAGTCTTCTTTTAGAATGTCTAACTTGCATAGATAATATTGATTTGATCTATTATTACATATCTACATTAGATACAGTATAGATGCATATTGATATGATCAACATATTTTTCTTTTTAATATTTTTAATTTTTGATTTAATCTCATGCTATAATTTTATAATAGGATCTTAGATCTAGGGGTTCTCAAGTTTTTATGAATAAATTTTAATTTATTTTTATTTTTTGCTACCTGATCTTGAAAAATTTTAAGATCTAGCTCTAAAATCTTAGATCTAATCTCTTTCGAAAGTCCCATCATAATTCTCCAATTAAGGAAGTTTGATGTTCGGTGGGATGGGCTCCTTCATGATTTGGGCAGAGAAGGAAGGTTAATGTAGATGTCATTATCATGGACTAGGGCAGCATGGCGGAGTTCTTCAATCTACCGACTCCTCTCTCGAAGCTTTCGATCAAGAGCATCATCTCGATCATGAATCTCAGACGAGTGTTGGCTGGAGATGGGGAGAGTCTCTCTACGAGAGAAATCTTGGTCGGAATAGTGGTTCTCCACCCTTTGCTTTCCCTTCCCAGGGGTTATAGGCCCGATCATCTTGGTAGGCTTTTTTTGTGCTGCTTCTTGAAATTCTAGTAGGGACTTCTTTGACAGAATTGATGCCGAGGGTCGTTGCATGTCCTACACCATTTTGGTAAAGCCCCTAACCTACTGTACCAGTAGGTTAAATTGCTCTAGATCCACCATGGCTACTTGTGGAGGGGGCTACGGTGCCGATGATGAAGCTGGGATGGATGGATCTAGCTTGGATCTAGTAGTAGAAGTAGTAGACCGCTGGGTGGTTGTCTTCTTTGGGGGCATTTTTGGAACAAGAAGGAATTAAATGGAGGTGGATTAAAAAGATTAGAAGAAGAAGAAGATAGGTAGGATTGACTAGGCACTTCTTTTAGAATAAGGGCTCAGAGTCTCTTCCTCTAGCGCCTATCCTATTAGTGCAGAAATCTGTGAAGATGCCAGAGGTAGCTGGAGTTGGAAAGGGGAGGCAACCAATGGGACCTATAAAATAAAATCCAAACTAGGGTTGGATGGCTCCAACAGGATCCTCCAACACTCAAGTCAGTTCTCTAGCTAACTAGAATTGAGTGCTCAGAAAATAGAGAAGCAGAATAATAGGGAGGAAAAGAGAGCTTAGAGGAAAATGTATCTAGAGGATCCCTTTCACAGACGGAGTATGTAACAAAGTGATGGTGACAATCGTAACCATCAGGTAGTGGGCCGCTCAGGCCACATGGTGTTTGTTATAGAGGATGAGTTATCATTTATCATGACTTGCATACGCTAGAGATCCATTTGTTGGAGTTTGAATGTAGGTTGAAGACATCAGGATACGCAGTAAACTTATAACCGACCGAGGTCTATTGGGATAACGGCAACTGGCTTTATGAAGTTTGGAAGCCTCAAAAGGGTCATGTGTCGGTAGATGCCTCCTAAATTTAGATATGAAGTACTATGCTTCATGCTCCATGGAATAGTCATCATGAATTAGTGGCTTGACAAGGTACTTTTGGATGGCTCCAGCTGATAGGCATAATATGGACTAAGTAGATCTATGACTGGCTTGGAAAAGCTCATCCTAAATGGTACTCGAATGGAAGGACTTCGGCTAGAGGAAGCATGATTGAAAGGAGTGCATCCAGAAGGAGTCTGCCTAGAAGGGATGTGACTTGAGGAGTTCAGTTGGAAGGAATGTGTTGTCCATAATGTAGGACTTCAGCTATCTTCAAAACTCATCACTAATCAAGGTCGGGAGGATTGAACTTTGGTCCTGTCATTCATTCTATGTTAAGAAGCAAGGTTAATTAAACAATAGTTCTCCTTTACTATTCAAGATCGTCTGGCCGGGTTTCAATGTGCCTTCGACAAGTTTCACGGTATGGACTTGTTATTGAGAGGATCAACAAATTCATTCAGAATGGGGGTCGACAGTTAAGGACTTTGGCAGGGATTATTTTACCCCCAACACTTAGTGAACCTGCAAGACTATTTCATAACTTTTGATACGCAAGTCATCTTGGGTCTATAGGAGTTAGCTTTCAAGGTTTCCTTTGGAATCCAAATTTGATTAATCAAGATTTGGCCAATTCATTTAAAATTATATTTCAAAATTTTATGGCCAATTTGATTATATTTAAAGCACTTAATAGTATGATCTTTAGTTGAAGCTCTTGTAAAAATATTTTTTATAGTTTGCTATTTTCTTGAAGTATTAAAATTGATTTCTACTTTATTGAAAACCACTGCATTGGTTTTTACCATAGATTGAAGATTTTGAAAGCTAACTATAAATTTTTTGGTGATAGATTTCAAAATCTCAACTTCTTTTCTTAATTTCTTATTTTCTTTCAAGAGCTCTTTCTTTTCAATTAAAAAATTTCCATTTTCTTTTAGTGATGATTTTAAAATATCATTTTTTTTAAGCTCAATATTTTTTTAACTAAAAAATTTTTAGATTTAATCAAATCTTCTTTTTCTTTAGCTAAAGAATTTTTTTCTTGCATTAAATTAGAATTATTCTTTTTAAGCTTCTTACTTTTCTATCTTAACTTTTTAAATTCATGCATTAGTTCATTGAAGGCATCAAGTAGTTCATCAAAAGTAAAATTGGATGAATTTTTAGAATTTATCTCATCCTCCAAGCCCATGAGGCAAAGATTCTTGTTTTTCCCTTCCTTATTCGAGCTTGATGAGTCATCACTTTTTCAAAGCCCTAGTAAAGCACTCTTCTTCAACTTTTTGGGGCGCATTTGGTTGTTGGTGATAATTTTCTTCTCTTCTTTCTTCTTTTTCTTCATGTCTTTCTTTATGAGGAACTTATTGAACTTTCTTGGAAGAAGTACCATATCCTCATCATCTTCTTCTTCATCTTCCTCCGACTCATCGCTTTCTTGATAATTTGAAGTAGCCTTGAAGGCGATGGTCTTCATTTTTCTTGGCTCCTCTTCTTCTTTCTTTTGAGCCATATGCATCTCATGGGTTATAAAAGAATCCATGAGTTCTTCTAGGGATAGCTTGGTGAGATCCTTCGCTTCTTGTATTACCGTTACCTTAGCTTCCTATTCTTTACATAAAGACCTAAGCATTTTGTAAGCAAGATCATAGTTAAAATAAATTTTTCCTAGGCCATTTAGAGTATTTATAATTTTAGTAAATTTGGTAAATATATCAAAAATAGAATCATGTTATTTTATTTTGAATATTTCATATTTATGAACAAGTAAGTTCATTTTAGATTCTTTTACTTGGCTTGTTCCTTCATGAGTTATTTCTAATATATCTTAAATTTTTTTAGCTGATGTGTAAGATGATATTCTATTAAACTTATGCACATCTAAGGAATAATAAAGTACATTGATGGCTTTTGCATTTAATTGAGCCATCTTTTTACCAAATTGATCCCATTTCTTTTCTAGCTTAGGAAGAGTTATACATTTACTATTTTTGTGGGTGTGTGAGGTCCTATAGTTATGATTCCCCATAAATCATAATCTAGAGCTTGCATGAAAATTTTTTATTTTAATTTTTCAAAATGTGTAGTTGGTGCCATCAAATAATAGTGGTCTAGAAGTGGATTGGCCCTCAATGAAAGAAACACCACTTGGGGTTGCTATTTGATCTTTTGTCCTTGATGGTTAGATCAACAATTAATAATAGAGCACCTACTCTGATACTACTTATTGCCTAGAGATAGCAATCCAAGAGGGAGGGTGAATTAGATTCTTATAAAATTTTGGCTAAATTTTAGCTCTAACCAAATGTGTACTTAACTTAATTTAGCTTGAAATGATTATGTAGAGTATGCAGCAGAATCAAATGTATAAACAATTTGTAATACATATAGAACAAGAAACCGAAGAACATAATCACAAGCACTCAAAGTTTATAGTGGTTCGGAGCAACCTGCTCCTACATCCACTCCCCAAATTTTTCTTAAAATTTTTACTATAATCTTTTCTTGATTATAGTGTATTTATTTTTTAGGCTCATAAACAAATCTAGTTGATTTTCACACGAGCACTAACTAAAATCTTATACAGTTAGTTTTTTAGGTTCACTAACAACCTAGTTGATTTTTCAAGCTCACCAACCAAAACCTATACAATATTCTATTACAGGCTTGGATCGGCCTAAACCTCAAGTTTCTTTTTCTCAATGAAACTTTTAATGAGATAAAAATATAAGTATAAGTTTCAACACAAAAAAAAAAAAAAAATAGAACTCTTTGAAGCTTGAAGAAGTTGATGTTGGATTGCTTAAATGATGCTTCAACTTCTCTTCTTAATGCTTGAGAGGATATAGAAGATGATGAAGATAGTTTCTCTTGAAAGTCCTCTAATTTTGAACCTTGGTTCCTCTCCCTTTTTCTCTTTTTCTTAGGTATTCAATGGAGCTCACAATTTGAATTTTTACTTTCTTAATCCACTTTTTTTCCTTTTAAATACCTTTTGAACCTTCAATCAAAGCTAGAGAATGATTAGTAGCCGTTTAGAGCTGTTAGAGAGTATTTATTAGACATTTAATATACTAAAAATGGGTAGAAAAACTAGCTAGAATGTTTTCATTGTAGGGGTCGACCCTATAGGGGAAGACCCTAGGATCGACCTCTATGGCAGAAAATAGAAAATGGCTAGTTTCTTTTTTCTGGCCTGCAGAACTATAGAGGTTGACCCTAGGGTCAACACCTAGCATAGGGGTCGACCCTAGGATCATCCCCTTTAGGGTGCCGGCTAGAAATTAGTGTCCCAATCAGTCTGTTTCAGTAGGGGTCGACCTTGGGGTGGACTCTTTTTCTAAAACTTGATTTTCTTTCAATTTTGACATCCAAAAATTATAAAATTACCTCCAAAAGATTAGAATTTTTCTCTACTTGCTCTTGAGGCTTCCAAAACATATTTTCTTGATGTCTAACTTGATGAAAATATGATTTTACTATTTTGACCATCTTCAACCATTTCTTTCAATATAAAATTTCTTGAAGCTCCTGAAATAACTTTTCAAAATATCTCCAAGGATAAAAATCATTAGTACCCCTCTCCATTATTTTGTACTCATCAAAATCAATCGTAGGGGCAACAATACTTATTTGGCACATTTAATGTAGGACTATGGTATAATAGGTCATCACATTTTGAATTAATTGGATACTCTGATGTTGATTTTGCTACATATAAACTCAATAGAAAAAGTACTAGTAGTACATATCAATTTATTAGAATTAATTTAATTTTACAGTTTAGTAAGAAATAAAACTTAGTAGTATTATCTATGATCGTGGCCGAATATATTCCTATAGAAAATTATTGTGCTCAAATAATGTGCATCAAATAACAACTTAAAGTTTTTGGCATTAAACTCAATAAGATCCTAATAAGATGCAATAACACATGTAATTAACCTAACTAGAAATCCAATTCAACACTCAAGATCCATATACATTGAAATAAGGCATCATTTCATAAAAGATCATACACAAAATAATGATGTAATGCTTGAGTTTGTTTGTACTGATAAACAATTCGTTGATATATTCACAAATTCTTAGTGAAGAAAGATTGAGTAGCATTAGAAGGGAACTAGGAATTTGCTATCAATCAGAGTAAATCTTATTTTTATAACTTAAAGCAAGTTAAATCAAACACAAAAGTCAATTTTATGTGCATAATCAATGATTAATATCGTTGGAAATCCCTTAATGATATTTGTATACTGAATTTTCATTGAAACTATGAAAGGTTTCAGAACTTATGCTCGAGTCGACTTGAGTGGAAACTCAAGTCAACTCATGCTCGAGTTAACTCAAACCTAAACATGAGTTGACTCGAGTATCGAGGCCACAAGCATTTAAACAGACCCATGGCTACCTGCAAAGCCGTAAAACTATTCTTAAATAGTGTCGTAAGTGTCCCTCCTCCTAAACCCCTTTGAACAATCTCCACTCAAATCTTCACCCTCCACCTCCTTAGATCTCTTTGATTTGAGGTGGATTTGAATAAAATGATGCAGGAATGGCATGGTGTGCAGAAAATCCCCTAAAGCCAATTCATTGAATAATGGAAAAAAGGAAGAAGGCTCGGATGGAATGGACAGCATGTCAAGCAACTGAACCTTCTTAACCAACTGAGCAACCCATCGAAAGTGATCCAAATTCGATTGAGGATCAAGTTATACCAGTTTCTCCTCCTCCACAACCCTCACCCTTAGGAAGAATGGCCATTAAAGCCATAGCTATGGGTAGAAGAATAGATTTTGCCTTCTTTGAAAAATACAACCTCTCTATAGGACCATGGATTGATAAAATGGGATGGAAAATTTTCTACCGCATGAACATCCCAATGTATCCTAAACTAGTTAGAGAGTTTTATGAAAATTTGAGAAGAGGATCAGTTGATATAGTTATAACAATGAAAGTCACATAGTTTGAAATTTCAAAGGAGAGTTTAGCTCACATATTTGGCCTTCCTAGGGAGGAATTATACCTGAAAGGTTGTCTGATAAAAAGACTGGACTAAGAGTAACTGTTGGGAGAGATGATATAGTTGGAGACATCTTAGCTCCCGTACTTTTAGTAGAGATAAGAGTACTACATCACATTATATAAGAGATTTTTATTCCCAAGTTGGGCAGACATGATGTTGTGTCGGAGAGAGAGCTATGTATAATTTATCATATTACTCAGGGTATTCCTCTAAACCTACCTAGGATTATGATGCATCAAATTAGGGAGGTAGCCGCAAGGAACAAGGGGTGTTTTCCTTTTTGGATGGCACTAACCCGACTATTTGAGACTGCCAAAGTTTCATTGAGAAATGAGGGCTTTAAAAAGCTATATCACTTTGATGTGTGTAATATGAAGGCCTTGACCAGAATGTAGTATCATGTGGAAGCTGGAAGATGGGTAAAAAATAAATCTGGTCAAAAGAGAAAAGAACCTAGAGTAGAGGAGTTAGGGGAGCCTTCTACTCCTATTGCTCCTAGAGCTCTACCTACTTTTCATTCCCTATCTAGAGCTGCCCTAGATCTCGGTTCACCATGATCCTGATTCACCACTCATGCCTTGAGCTCCATCCACTACAAGGACTATTCCTTAGCTAGCAGTTACTAACTCTACATCCCTATAGAGGTTGGCTAATTTGATTTTAGATGAAGTCAATGGGAAAATATAGGTACTATTTGAGAAGGTAGAGAGCATCTAGATAGAGATGAGATCCATTTTAGAGGGGCTCACTAACATAAAGTAGAAAGAGTTGAGGCCTGATGCGCCTGCTGATCTTTTTAGAGTTACTGAGGAGATTGCTTGACTGAGGGGAGAGTTGAGTCTGGGGGGACTGAGATATTTACAGCCATCAGTGAGATTGGTTAGACATAGCAGCAGGGGATCATATTTGTACTTTGAGCCATGGGGAGCCTGATTGGGAAGATTGAGCGACTAGCCCCAGGAGCAGTACCAGCAACAAATGTAGCTACGAGTGCCACCATGTCTCATCCCTCACCTACTTAGCCTCAGCCTCCTACACAGCCCTAGCCTCGTATTCAATCCACCCAACTGTCTACCAGTGAGAAGTAGACCACCACTTATAGTTTACACTTGTGCTAGTGTGGGCCTTCTTTCTTCATAGATGGCTGGTCCATCGACTAGGACCAGGAGCTAGAGAGCTAGATCATCATCTTTTAGAGCCTCATCATCTGAGACCATAGAGATACCTTCAGATAATGAGTAGTACCATACAAGACTGATATGTAGTCATGTGATGTTTTAGGATTATGATTATGTGTTTGAACTCACCTTTGTATTAGTTGTTTTCTATGCTTATACTTGTACTAGTCCTTATATGAACATGTTACGTCATTGCATATTGGTGTGTTATGATTAGCATTGATCTAGCACATTCATTTTGTGAATGCAATGCAAAACTATCACTTACCTTTATATGGTCGTGATATGATCTTGTGTTCTAATTATCTGTACATTACTATTTTGACGGATGATAAAAAGGGGGAGATAATAGATGTTTGTATATGAGCATTATCTATATATATGAAAGAATTATCTGTATATATGAGTTTTGAATATAAATGCAAAAGAAAGTAAGAGCATTGCAAATTTTGAACATGAATGTAAAAGAAAGTAGGCATTATGAATTTTGAACATGAATGTAAAAGAAAGTAATACGCATTATGAATATGAGCATAAACTAAGGGGGGCTTTGGAATCCTAGGATAAAAGATGGAGCGAGGAACTAAAGTCGGAAGATTGATGACCATAGAAAAAGAGCTTTCTATAGGTTAGCTGACTTGGTTTTTGGTCGGACCTAATGACTATGTATAAATACATAGGTTGTATTAGGGTTTCATTAATGGTGTGAAATATAGATCTTTTCTCCCTCAACTCTCTCTTCTTCTCTTCTCTTTAGAGTTGCCTCCCCAGGGTTCTTAAAGAAGTCCTAGAGAGGGGGGCATCTCCCTCAAGCCCAAGTAGGGAGGCACCCCATCATAGATCCAGGTGGAGGATTAGTAGTTTGCTGCCCATAGAGAACGTCACAGGTTTCTTTTGGTTCGTGCTAAAGATCAAGAGCTTTCGCAACATGGTATCCGGGCTTGTGATGCCAATGATGATTGGCGTTTGAGCAATATCATGGTTCCTTCAATTGATATCAGAGTGAGGTGATGCCAATTGGTGGGCTTACATAGCTTGCAACATCATCCTCAAGTCTGGATCAGTAAGTTAGAATGTCTAACTTGCATAGGTAATAGATTTGATCTATTATTTTCATACCTACATTAGATGTAGTGTATATACATGTTAATGTGATCAACATATTTTAGTTTCTTCTTTATATTTTTAATTTTTGATTTAATAACATGCCATGATCATGTAATAGATCTTAGATCTAGGGTATTTTCAAAAATTTAAAATTAATTTTGATTAATTTTAGTCTTTCGTTGCTTGATCTTAAAAAAGTTTCAAGATTTAGCTCTAAAACCCTAGATCTGGTTCTATCAATTTGTATTAGAGCATGGATTTTTTTATTACATGATTATTTGAGCATGTTTAAATTATTTCTTAGATTAGATCTGATTTATAATCTAATCATTAAATCTAAAATTAAAATTTTTGATCATACAAACTGCTATAAGGTTGTCCTGCTGTAAGGTTTACCCCTTACAGTGGAAAGATTATCCTAGTTCGTGTTGATCTGCTTTCAATCAAAAATTTATTAGATTTAATTTAATTTTATTTATAATTTAATTAATTTAAAATAGTTTTAGATCTAAAAAAAAATCTTAGATTGCACAGACTGCTATAAGGTTGTCCTGCTGTAAGGTTTATCCTTTACAGTAGAAAGATTGTCCTAGTATGTGCTAATCTAAAATGTTGATCATAAAATTTTAGATTAGATCTAAGAGATTTTATGATCTGATTAAAGTATTTTAATCTAATTTTAATCATCATAAATATATTAGATTTGATCTAAGATAATTTATGATTAATTATAGTTAAAATTGTTTCAATTACATGAACCCCCTATTTAGATTAGATCTAAAGTAGTTTCATGCTTATTTTACTTGCATATTGATTATGAATCAAATATGCAACTTAATTGATAGAACCATATTGTAAAAATATTTTATAGATATGAAAATTATTTTTGAAAAGTTGAATCCCAACCCTCAGCCTAAAACTTAATTAAGAATTAAGAAGTTATTTGATTAGGATATAGGATTATGAATTGAAGATCCTAAGACACAAATCATAATATATTGGGTTAAATGGGCTAGTGGGGATTAGGTCCATTAATTGGATTAGACCTTGGGTTAGATTAAAGAATGGACTTAATTAAAAAATTGACTAAATCTAATCAATTATTATTTTAGATTAGGTCAAGGATTCTCTAAATCAATTATAATAGTTGTAGTTGGTCAAGTTCATGTGTTTAATGAGATCCAAGATTGACTTGATTCTTAGCTATGCGGTCCAGCACGAACTATTAGGTTGATCTAATTGAAACTAATTAAACCAATTGGTGTCTAAGGTAAACCAAATCGTTGGTCTTTAATTGGTAGCATGCTTACCTAGCCATTTTTGATGGTGTCTAAGGCAAGCTTTGGCAGACCCTATCAGGAATGCGCGCTCTTCCTACATGGATCAGCATGACCGCTGGTGATTAGCTAAGCAAGAAGGAAGTACTTCTCAAAGATTAATGTGAAAGCATGATCAAATAATTCAAGGAATAGAAAAGAAGAGAAGAAGAGATTTTTGAAAGAAAAGAGCTTTTATTCAGTATATTTCAGCACACTTACAACCTTGACCTATTTCCAATATATATACTATACGAATGGTCAAGCCCAAGATCATAGAAAAATTCTCCAAACTCAAACAACTCACGTACACAAAATAATTATTCATGAAAATTAAGTTGGCCTAGTTTTAGGCTTAGCCGACTAACCTGCAACTAGGTCGGCTCAGCCAACCTAATGTGTACCATGCCAACAGCCCAAAAATGCTGCTTTCTATCTAAAATTTTTTTTGACACGTAGCTGACCCGGTCCTGGACTGAGCCCCCTAGTTTCCAACTTAGCTGGCTCAGTCTCAGGATGAGTCGGCCTAGTTTCTAAACTTTGATAGAAGAGCTGATTTCTCTTTCAGCTCGCTTCCATCTTCCCATGACCTGTCTTCTCATATTTTCAAGACTTGGGAGTGCCACTTTTGAGCTCACATTCTCCACCTTGGTGCTTCCAAGTTCTTATGAACTCATCTCTTCTCAACAGATCCATCCATGCCACACATCTCTGAAAGCTGTCACTGGAAAGTACCTTCGTGAGTGCATCAGACTGATTCTCCTTGGTATAGAACTTCATTAGTTCCACTTTACTTTCCTCCACCAGCTCTCTGATTCTATGGTACCACACTTTTATATGCTTTGTGCGTGCATGATAGACTGGATTTTGTGCCAACAACTGAGCACTCTGACTATCACTGAATAGTATAACCTTGCTCTGCTACACCCCCAACTCATTAATTAGCCTCCTAAGCCAAAGGGCTTCCTTTGCAGCCTCCATTATCTCAATGTACTCAACCTCTATGGTAGACAAGGTCGTGATTGACTGAAGGATTGATCTCCAAGACACCAGTCCATCATATACGTAGAAGAGTTATTCAGTAGTAGACCTCCTAATATCAAGATCACCAGCATAATTTACATCAACAAATCATTCCAGAGGACCTGAACCTTCACACATCTTCACAGATTATTCTCCAAATCCTCCCAGCTGTCCACCAAATGTCAAACCATAATCTCTTATTCCATGCAGATATCTCAATATCCATTTCAATGCTTTTCAGTGTACCTTCCCATGGTTAGCCATGTATTTACTAACCGTGCTCATTGCATGTGCTATATCTGGTCTACAGCACACCATAGTATACATCACACTGCCTATAGCATTTGCATAAGGGACTCGTTCCATGTACTCTCTCTTCTCTTCTGACTGGGGGCTCTGTAACTTGGAGAGAGATATGGCTCGACAATGGTGTCTCTACAGGTTTGGCCTTCTCCATCCCAAACCTCTCCAGAACCTTCCGGACATACTGTCCTTATGACAAATGGAGCACTCCTTTGCACCTATCTCTGCAAATCTCCATTCTAAGAATTTTCTCAGCTGGACCCAGATCCTTCATCTCAAACTCAAATGATAATGCCTTTTTCAACCTTTTCACAGCATCCATGCTTCTATTGGCTATGAGCATATCATCTATATACAATAACAGGTACAAGACATCCTTCTCATCTACATCCTTGACATAGATACAACAATCATGATCACATCTACTGAAATCCAGGCTTAAGACGAAGCTATCAAACCTTCGATACCATTGATGAGGAGATTGTTTCAAGCCATATAAAGACTTCATGAGTAAACACATCTTTTCTTCATGTCCCATCTCCATGAAACCATCTGGCTACTTCATGTAGATTCTTTCCTCTAAAGTCTCATGAAGGAAGGCCATCTTCATGTCCATCTATTCTAATTTCATATTATGCTGTGCCGCCCATGACAGCAAAACTCAAATAGATGTATGATGCATCACAGGAGATAAAATTTCTATGTAATCAATCCCTTCCCTTTGTGAGTATCCATTTGCTACCAGTCTTGCTTTGAATCTGACTCTACCTTATTCTAAAGGTGCTTCATTCTTTGTGAACACCCACTTTGAGCCAATAGGTCGAGCACCCTCTGAAAGATCCACCAGCTGCTATGTCTGATTCTTCTCGAGTGATTCCATCTCCTTCATCATGGCCTGTATCCATGAATCATGATCCTTACTCACCATAGCTTCTGCATAATTCTCTGGATCTCCATTAGCAGTGATGAGTGCATAGGAGATAACCTCATCAATGCCATATCAGATTAGTCTCCTAATAGTATGCTGGGGCTTGTGCAAAGCCACTTCCACTGGCATATCTTTGCCTGATATCTATGGCTACTCTTACACATCTATTTGAACTGCCGGCCCTCTATGCTGATTTTCAATCTGAGACAATACTTTTCTGCCTAACTCCACCTCAATAGAAACACTCCTGTGTGTAGATGTAACCTGCATGCCATCATTCTCTAACTGGCCACTATTGTTTATCTCTATTTTCATAGTTCCATCTATCCCAGACCTCCTCAAGATGCTCTTCTCATCAAAGATAATGTTCCTACTGATCACTGACTTCTGTGCTTGAGAGTTCCACAGCAGGTACCCCTTGACTCCTTATGGATACCCTATGAATGTCATCTTTTAAGATTTTGGATCTAATTTGCGCCTCTCGATTGCCTCCACATGTGCATAGGCTGTGCAACCGAAGACTTTCAGGTGGCCAAGCTTCACCTTCTTTCCACTCTAAACCTCCTCTAGAATGGCTCCATTCAGCTTATAATGAGGGGACCTGTTCATAAGAAAATAAGAAAAAGTTATAGCATCATCCTAAAAGAACTTTGGGAGTGATATCTGCAGCCTCAAACTTCATGCCTTCTCAGTCAATATCTGGTTCATCCTTTCCACGACACTATTCTACTAGCGAGTCATCTTCACTATGTAATAGCATTCGATGCCATTTTTCTCATGGTACCTCCTGAACTCTAGGCAAATATACTCTCCTTCATTGTCCAACCTCAGACACTTCACCTATCTCCCTGATTTCTTCTCTACTTCAACTCTCCAGGCTCTGAACCTAGCAAGCACCTTTGATTTTTTTTTGATCAGATAAACCCACACATTCCTTGGGAAATAATCAATGAAAGGGATAAAGTATTTTGCCCTCCCTCTAGTTGATACAGGAGCTGGTTCCCATACATTCGAGTGCACTAAATCCAGCACTTCCTCGCTGTACTTGGTACTTTTGGCAAACTTCATCCTATGCTATTTGCCAAAGATGCACGGCTTATAAAGATCTATGTCCTCCTTCTTTAGGGCTGGCATCATACCTCTTCTGCTTAGTTCAATGAGGGCACAGTCACTCATATGATCCATCCGATAGTACTATAGCTAATATAAAATCTGCTCCTTCTATGCCACTGTTAGCACCTTTGCACTATCATTTACCACTGAGCCTTCCATTTTGTAAAGATTGTTGCTTAGTCTTCTACCTCTAATCACTACTAAATCTCTCTTAAAAATTTTCAGACATCCACTCCCAGCTTGGCTACTAAAAGCATAACCCTGCTCCTCCAAGTAGTCCAAAGAAATTAATTTTTTTTTCAATTCTAGTACATACTTGATATTTGATAATGTACAAATGATCCTGTCGTAGATCCTCACCCTGATAGAGCCAATTCCAGCTATTTTGCATGGGAGATTATCTCTAAGACTGACAATTCCATCATCAACCTTTTGGTAGGTAGCAAACCACTTTCGATGAGAAGTATAGTGGTGCAGCATGCTGAATCCAATATCCATATAGTATCATACTCTATGGATCCATCTAATACAACTAGCAGGTCTTCTCCACTGCTCATAGAAGCTTTATCATCTTTCTTATTGGCCTTTCCTTTTTTCAATCTCAAAAGGGGACAATCTCTCCTCAGGTGTCCAGACTGATGACATTTATAACATTTCAATGTCATCATCCTCTGATCACGAGACTTTAACCTACCCTTGGATTTTTCTCTTGTCTTCTTCTTTGATCTTTCCTATCTTTCATTCACAGCCAAGATGTTAGACTTAGGGTCTTCCTTGCAGATCTTTTTTCTTTGCTCATTTGATTTGAGCATACCAACAATCTCTTCATAGTTTAGGATCTTCTTTCCATAAAATAAAGTTGTTATGAAACCATCATACGAATCCGAGAGAGAACATAATAGCAGCAATGCTCGATCCTCCTCGTTGATCTTCACATCCAAACTCATCACCTCAGAACACACCTGATTGAACCTTTAGACATATGCAACAAGATCTCTGCCTTCGGGCATCCTCAAACTATATAGCTATTTCTTCAACCACAGCTTATTCATCATGTTCTTTCTCATGTATGTATTCTCCAATCTCTCCCAGAGCTCCTTTGCCGTAGTTTCTGTGCAAACCTTGGGCAAAACTTTATTGGCCAAGCACATCCGAATTATGCTAAAAGCAATTTTCTCCAACTCTTTCCAATCCTCAGTACTGATCTTTTTTGGCCTTTCTTTTGTCAAGATCTTGTAGATCCTCTACTGAACCAACAAGTCCTTTACACTTTGCTGCCATAGAGTAAAGTTTTTCTTACCATCGAACTTCTTAAAATTTATCTTGAATCAACTTGATCCCATGACTTCAAACAAGTCAAGAACAGATCCCTAACACCCTCTACGATCTCACACACTAGCAAAACTACCCTTCAAAGAAGATCTAACTAGCTCTAGATCCTCTTTTCAAACTTTTGTATCACCGTTCCTCCATGTAAACAATCTCTACCTCAATCTAGAGATAACCATGAAGCAAACTAGAAGTTTTAGGATAAAATCTGGTGCAACAGATCCTGGATGTAGTAAATCCTAGGTATCTTCCTTCCTTCCACGTAATACCGTTCTGATACCAAATGTTGAGAATGTGCGCTCTTCCCACACGGATCGACATGGCCATCGATGATTAAACAAGCAATAAGGAGGTACTTCTTAGAGATTAATGCAAAAGCATGATCAAATAATTCAAAGAATAGAGAAGAAGAGAAAAAGAGATTTTCAAAAAAAAAAAGCTTTTATTCAGTATATTTCAGCATACCTAGAATCTTGACCTATTTTCAATATATATACTTTTCAAATGATCAAGTCCAAGCTCATAGAAAAACCTTTCGAACCCAAACAACCCATGTACATAAAATAATAACCCATGAAAATTGAGCCAGCCCAATTTCAGATTGAGCTGGCTAACCTACGACTAGGTTGGCTCAGTCCCAGACTGAGCCGACCCAATTGTGTACCATACCAATAGTTCGAAAAAGCTACTTTCTATCTAAATTTTTCTCTGAGACCTAGCCAACCCAGTCCTAGACTAAGTCGGCCCAGTTCCAAACTTAGCCAGCTCAGTCTTAGGGTGTGCCAGCCTAGTTTCTGAATATTGCTAGGAGAGCTAATTTCTCTTCCAGCTTGCTTTCATCTTTCCATGATCCATCTTCTCATATTTTCAAGACTTGGATGTACCACTTCTAAGTTTACAGACCCTCCCACTGATCGAACTTATTTGACCTCTTGGTGAAATTATATTTTGATTGGATCTCCTGACTATTCGAGCTGACCCATGTCAGCTAGGTAAATCAGTTTGACTGATTTAGGTGCTCCTAGACTAGCCTATTAGTGGTCTTTCTTAAGTTGATTTGGTGAAGTCAGTGGAAGGATCATGACAAGCTGGTTCATCTGACATTCCCTCATCTTTAAATTAAATTCTCTAAAAATATTAGATTCCTAAAATAAGATAGTTATTATGATAACTATGTCATAGCCTTCCATTAAAGTGGGTGATAATGGATCCATTAGTTGGATAATCATTGGAAACCCAAAGGCCTAGTGTTTATCGACTAATAGAATTATCATTCATTATGTAATTTCTTAGCTGCATCTTTCTAAATGGTGGTTAGGATGGCCAACCAAAGTTGGGCCTAATCATTCATTGGTTTGATGGGCCAAGTATGGTTACGTTAATGGTTGGATCTAATTGGACCTTTTCAGTGGAGGCCAAAGTCCACTGATAAGGGACTGGGCTAAAATTTAGTTACTAAAAATTATTTAAAAAAATAATTGATTATGAACCTATCCATAGATATATATTGGCTGGCCAACCAAAGTTGAACTCGTATGCAGTCTATCTGGATTCTTGTACCCACTAAGAAATTAAGATAATTTCTCGAATTAGAGGTAGAAGCTATCAATTTGAATAAAATAGTGGAAGAATCTTTTGATTAAAGTTTAAATCTTTAGGATTAATGAATCAATTGCTAATTTGGTTATGATTTTCTTTTATACAGATATAGCCACTTTCCTATCACTCCAATCATTATTGGACAATGATAAGTTGGTGGGACCAAACTTTGATAGCTGGTACTGAAAGTTGAAAATTATCCTAAAGCATGAACGGATCCTATATGTATTAATGAATCTTGTACCTGAGGAGTCAGCTACCAATGCATGTGGAACAGTAAGAGACACTTATCAAAAGTGGCTTAGTGATTGAACCATGGTGTGCTGCATTATGCTGGCTGCTATGAGCGATGAGTTCAGTCACAGATTTGAGATGGCTTAGCCAAAAAACATGCTTCAAGTGTTGGAGGATTTTTTTAGCACACCCGATGACATGGAGAAGCACAAGACTAGTTGTGCCTGAAGGGAAATCCTGATTTTCCGGTCCAGGTTCGTCCAGATCTGATTAGATCAAGAGATATATTTCAAAAATTTTTCTCTTGATCTTAATCAGATCTTGATATATTTCAGATCTGATTCTTATTATTTTAATAAATAAAATAAAATAAGATAAATTAAATCTAATTTAATTTACCTGATTTGGGTAATCCTATTATCCTGTAGATGATCCTGATTGCAGCGGAAGGTTCTGGATCTTAGCCACGCAAGCGCCTGGCCTCTACCGGTATCCACTCGGGTTGGATCTGGAGATCCTCTTCTTCTCTATCACACCTCCAAAAATCAGATCTGGATCTGATCTGGAGGATCTTCAAAACTCTTTTGAAGATCTGCAGTCGTCCTTTTGCAGCAGCGCAGCCTTCTTGCTTTTGATCGCCTTTCCTTGATCTGAATCGCACCAACCTAAGTCCAAAACACTTTTGGACGTGGAGAGCAAGGGGAGAAGAGACTATGGCATGGAGAAGGAGGGGAGAGGCAGCCTTGGGGCGTGGGATCTAATTCTCATTCATTAATTAGGGTTGGGCGCAGGGTCTTATTTATAGACCTCTTGTGATCCAACTCCTCTTCCTCTCAACCAATCACAACCCTTTGTGAAATCAGATCTAAATCTGATTGGTTGGAATAGAGACCCCTGGATTCCTCCTTAGAGGGTGCCTAAGACCAGTCAAACTGGATTCTTAGTAGAACTCTGATTGGAATCCAAAAGGGAGGTGGAGTCCTTGTCCAACAAGGACTCCTAGGCGCCTCCTACTTGGGCTCACGCCACCCTTGGCGTGCGCCCTTCTCCTTGCCAGGTTCTGGCAGGGGGACAGGCCCCCACCAGCTCTCCAATAGGTGCATGACATGTGGTCAAAAGTCAAAGGGTCAATGGTCAACGTTTGACCAGTCAAAGGTAGACTTTTGACCAAAGTCAAAGAACAAGAAATGGCAGGTGACCAAAAATGGCAGGTAATGTCTTACAAATAAGACAACCTATTCTGACTTGGACAACCTCCAGTCAGACCATATGAAGGCCTCTGATTGAGCACAAACTCCTTTGGCTCAGTCAGGACAACTTATTTATGATAGTAAAAGAAGAACGTTAGGTTCAATCGAGTGCTAGCACGATTTCCTTGAACCTAATTGAATCTCATTCAGATCAATTGAACTAGATCAGTTCAATTGATGATCACCAGATTCAAACCCTTGTTTGTGTGACCCAGTTAGGTTCAGTTCTGTATGGTAATGGGATATGTCATGATCTCTATCATAGACATCATCGAAACTCCTTTCGATGGATCAGAACTCTTCTGATTCGAACAGCTAGAATGATCGATCATCTAAATCATTCTAATTGCTCCCAAAATCCACCAGTGACACCTAGCAGTATATGGTGGCAACCCATCAGAGCTGAATGCGAACCTCTTGGTGCAGCTACCTGTGTGATTCAGTTCTTCTATCTTGAGCCCCGATCAGATTAGGGTTAAGGTGAACTCGTCAAACCCTAGTCTCTGTCATATGATGTAATCATTCGATTCGAGTCCAATGTGAAAATCTAAATAGAAACTCTTTCTATTATTTCACTCTGCCATGGCCATGGGCTTCAGGACTTGATTCTCATGATCATCATAGGGCTACTCCTCTACCACCGAGGTAGATAGATCCCATCTTGATGCAATCCAGTTCCTACAATGAACATGTCTATAGCCAACATACACCTCAGGGTTCCATATGGCTAGGAGACCGAGTAATGGTGTAGTCAAACTATAACACCCTCAAGGTGAACTGCCGATGCATCTCAGGTCAAAGAACCAGACACACTACTGCAGCATCGAGTCAGTCATTGACGAGAAGGTAGACTTCCTAATGACTACTCGAGGTGGTCACGCTCAGTGCCCTCGTTCTCTAACGAGTACCTGTACTCTCGCTCCGGTGTCTCCACACCGTAGACTCAAGACTCATCTACTAAAGAGAAGCGATCGTACACCAACCTTCCGGATCAATCACCATCCTCGTGATGATCCTATGGTCGGGAGCTGTTTATGAGTTAATAATGATTATTCATGTCTTAAATTTTCAACTCTTGAAAATATGAATTATCATTACCATTAACTCAAAGGATGTATCACAGACACTAAATACACATGTGTGATAGAAAATAACCCATTTCATTAATTATAGTCAAAATTACAATTTTGCCCCTAGAAGTGTATTACAAGTGTCAGCCAATTCTGGCTTCTAGGGCACATATATCTAACAATCTCCCACTTGTCCTAAAGCCAATTGGCTACAAGTCTAAGTCCCATCTTCTCAAGGTGGGCTTCGATCTTCTGCTGGCCCAACGGCTTTGTAAGTGGGTCTGCCACATTATCTGCGGAGTTGACTCTCTTGACCTCAACGTAACCTTTCTCAAGGTAATCGCGGATGAGATGATATCGCCGCTCAATGTGCTTGGACTTCTGGTGAGACCTCGGCTCCTTAGCAAGGGCTATGGCGCCATTGTTGTCGCAGTAAAGAGGAATGGCATCTGATGGCATTACTCCAATTTCTGCAGCAAACTTCTTGTACCAGAATGCTTCCTTTGCAGCCTCTGATGCAGCTATATATTCTGCTTCCATGGTGGAATCTGCTATCACAGTTTGCTTGGAACTCTTCCAGCTGACAGCTCCACCATTGCACACAAACAGACTTCCAGATGTCGACTTTCGATCATCTATATCGGACATGAAGTCCGAGTCTGTGTATCCCTGAACTTGGAGTTCTCCATTACCAAAGACCAACATCATATCCTTAGTTCTTCTCAAGTACTTAAGGATACATTTCACAGAAGTCCAGTGTTCTTCACCTGGATTTGACTGATATCTGCTTGTGACACTCACAGCATGGGCTATATCAGGTCGTGTACATAGCATGGCATACATGAGGCTCCCTATTGCAGAAGCATAAGGGATCTTGCTCATGCGTTCTATTTCCTCAGGTGTGCTGGGGCACATCTTCTTGGAAAGATGAATACCATGTCTGAAGGGTATTAATCCCCTCTTAGAGTTTTCCATACTAAACCTCTTTAGTACTTCCTCTATGTACATCTTCTGTGAAAGTCCTAGCATCCTATTCGGTCTATCCCTATAGACCTTAATTCCTAGAATAAAGGATGCTTCACCTAGGTCTTTCATGGAGAATTCCTTGGACAACCACATCTTGACTGATGTCAACATGGGAATATCATTCCCAATAAGGAGGATGTCATCCACGTACAATACGAGGAAGACAACAGCGCTCCCACTGACCCTTTTGAAAACACATGGTTCCTCTTCATTTTTGATGAAACCAAACTTTTTGATCACATCATTGAAACGAGTGTTCCAGCTCCGAGATGCTTGCTTAAGTCCATATATGGACCTTTGCAGCTTGCAAACCTTGTGATCAGTATCACTGGATGTGAAACCTAGCGGCTGTTCCATATAGATATCTTCCTCAAGATATCCATTTAGGAATGCCGTTTTCACGTCCATTTGCCATATTTCATAATCGAAATAGGCTGCAACAGCAAGCAATGTGCGGATGGATTTTAGCATAGCTACCTGGGGAAAAGGTATCCTGATAGTCAATGCCTTCACGTTGACTATAACCTTTTGCCACCAGTCTAGCCTTGAATGTCTCCACATTCCCATCTGCACCAATCTTTCTCTTGAAGATCCATTTACACCCAATAGGTACTATACCTTCTGGTGGATCTACCAAGGTCCAGACTTGGTTTGAGTGCATCGAGTCGATCTCTGACTTCATTGCCTCAAGCCATTTCTCGGAGTCGATATCTGATATCGCCTCGTTGTAGGTTTTGGGATCATCACCATGAGCACCATTACCTATGAGGAACATTTCCTCTACGTCCTCTGAAATAATACCTAAGTATCTTTCAGGGGGACGGGAAACTCTTTCCGATCTACGAGGTGGAGGAGGTAGTGTTCTTATTGGCTCAACCTGATTTGGTTCCACTTGGTCCTTAGCTCGTTCTGCTTGTGAGACTTTCTCATCAAGCTTAATCTGCTTTCCAATGCCACTATCTTGAATAAACTATTTTTCAAGAAATATGGCATGTCGACTCACAATCACATTGTGGTCTTCTGGAATGTAGAAATAGTATCCTAATGACTCTTTAGGATATCCTATGAATCGAGCTCTAAAGGACCTAAACTCTAACTTGTCCGCTTGTTGTCTTTTGACATGAGCCGGACAACCCCAAATTCTGAGATGACTCAGACTTGGTTTCTTACCGTGCCATATCTCATACGGTGTGGTAGGAACGGTTTTAGAGGGAACCCTATTCAGTAAATAGATTGAAGTTAATAATGAATGTCCCCAAAGAAAATCTGGGAGGTCTGTGAAGCTCATCATGGATCGAACCATATCCAATAGAGTCCGATTTCTCCATTCTGAAACCCCGTTGAGTTGAGGTGTTCCTGGTGGAGTCCATTGAGAGACTATGCCATTTTCCTTAAGATAGTCTAGGAATTCCCGGCTAAGGTATTCACCTCCTCGATCTGATCGAAGAACCTTAATGGGTTTTCCAGTTTGTTTTTCTACTTCATGTCTGAATTCTTTGAACTTTTCAAAAGCTTCAGACTTGTGTCTCATAAGATACACATACCCATACCTAGACAGATCATCGGTAAAGGTAATGAAGTAGACAAAATTGCCTCTAGCCGGCACATCGAATGGGCCGCACACATCAGTATGTACTAGGGCAAGGAGATCTGTGGCCCTCTCCCCATGTCCAACAAAAGGGAGTTTAGTCATTTTGCCTTGAAGACAAGATTCACAAGTTGGATATGACTCAAAAGTCAATGGACTCAATAGCCCATTTTTCTCCAATTTGTTAATCCTATCTTCTGCTATATGACCTAATCTCAGGTGCCATAGATATCTGTCGTTTGGACTATCCCTAGGTCGTTTGGCATTCACGTTTTGCTCGATAGTTAAAACAGGTACATCAATATGCAACTGATAAAGACCATTAACAAGGAAACCATTTGCAATTTTATTTCTTTCATAAAGAATGTTACAATGGTCCTTAAAGAAGGTGATCACATAACCTTCTTGTGCTAAGCATGAAACAGAAATCAAATTCCTGCTAGCTGCAGGCACATAATAACAGTCTTTTAAAACTAAGTCTAAACCAGATGGTAATCGCAGAGGGTATGTTCCCACGGCTACTGCAGCAACTCTTGCTCCATTACCGACGCGTAGGATCATGTCTCCATCCCTCAGCCTCCTGCTATCCTCAAGACCCTGCATAGAAGTGCACAGATGAGCACTAGAACCAGAGTCAAGCACCCAACTGGATGCAGAAGAAACCGTAAGGTTAGACTCAATAACGAGCATACCTCCAGAAGGACCTTCCTTCTTGTTCTTCAGGGTGGCCAGGTAAGTAGGGCAGTTCCGCTTCCAATGGCCGTCGCTGTTGCAATGGAAACACTTTCCTTTGCCATCGACCTTCTTCTTCGGTTCTGCCTTCTTCTTCTTTGATCCTTCTACCTTTTGCTTTTTCACAGACTTCTTTTTCTTTCCATAAGACTTTCTTTTGGAAGAAGTCCGTTCCATAGCAAGAAC
The DNA here is from genome assembly GCA_006176705.1 of Cocos nucifera. Lineage (NCBI taxonomy): Eukaryota > Viridiplantae > Streptophyta > Magnoliopsida > Arecales > Arecaceae > Cocos > Cocos nucifera. The sequence continues at coordinate 107,686 of QRFJ01004623.1, forward strand.
TGAGCCTTTAGAACCTTTCATAGAAAGCTCAGCGGTAACCAGCATATTCATCAACTCGGCCAAGGAATTTTGAAGTTTATGCATGTGGTAATTCATGATGAATTGCCCATATGCATCAGTCAAGGATTGCAGAATAATATCGTTCTGCAAGTCCAAGTCCAACTTCACACCGAGCTTCTCAAGCTCTTCCATGTCCTTGATCATTGTCAGACAGTGATCTTGGACTGACTGCCCATCACGCATCTTAGCCTTAAAAAGTCATTTTCGTGACTTGATATTTGGCTGCGCGACTCTGTTCACCAAACATCTCCTGCAGGTGAGCCAACATTTGGCGAGCAGTCCCGATATCTTCATGTTGGCGCTGGAGCTCATCAGACATCGAGCCCAACATGTAGTATCTGGCCTTATTGTCTTCGTCAATCCATTTTTCCAGAGACGCTCTCTGTTCAGTGGATGGACGAGCTGGTAAGGTGGGAGGGTCCTGGTCCAAAACATGTGTTAACTTCTCTGAACCCAAAACAATTTTGTAGTTCCTGAGCCAATCTTTATAATTGGGTCCAGTCAGTCTATGTGTGTCTAGGATACGTGCCAGTGGGTTGGACGCAGACATTTTCCTGTAGAGAGTCAAAGATTCTAGTTAGATACTGTAATTTTGACTTGACCAATTTGTTTAGGGATTTTATTTTTAAACAAATTAGCTCCCACTATTTTCTCGGATCCCTACACTCCCTCTGTAGAGATGCGAAAATCTCCGCGATTGATGATTTCTAGTGGGTGGTGCGGTCTCACCAACTGACTCATCACCTCACCTAACAGTTATTGGTGATGGGTTAGCCAATGAGTGAACAACTCTTGTTCAATGATTCTCTAATCATGGTGCACCCAAACTTGGTCTCTAATTCATGAATCTCACCGTATCCGGAATATTGATCCACTCCTTAGTTAAGTCAGACCCACCATTTGCATAGACTGGGTTCCTAATTGGGTCTCTCACCGTATCCGGAATATTGAGCCCAACTCATCCTCCAGCCCATAGCATCCAATGCCTAATAGACATGGTTGCGTCTTCCCGGTGCAACTGAGCCACTGTATCCAGCCGAGAACAATCAACCCCGGGAAGGGCCCGCACGTCTACAATGGTGGAAGACCTCGGACTTAATCTTTTCTTAGGGAGAATTGATTCAGGTCTCATTAAACTAGACTTGGCTTAGTCATAACAATTATGACTAACCTAGTGGCATGGGTCAGCTCGGATTATTGACCACCTCAGATCAGAACTGTGTCAACAGATATGGCCAGGTAAGTGAGACCGGTGGAAGGAATATGCCGTTAACTCGCACAAGAACGCATTCAGGTCGAGTAGCTTCCAATTAAAAACCAGTCGGTCGTCTGTGCCAAACTTACCTTAGACACCAAATTGTTGAGTCAGAACCAATTGGGTTAGCCTACAATCCAGACTCTAACCTCTGAGCCTAATTAGGTCTTGCTTGATCGTGACTCGATCTTGACCCAGACTTAATCCTATTAGGCTGGTCAATTTAAGCATTGTTGATCCCATCTAACCAACTCTTGATTCGGTTTGATCAACCGCTTAGACCTAATTGAGCTACCCAAGCCCGAACCCAGTATTATGAATATGTCTTAGATCTGAAATTCTCAATTTTAGACCTAATTAATATTCCATAAACTTAATTCTTAATTAAGTTGGGTTCATAAACAAAATATGCACAATAAATCCTAGGGTTTCAGGATCTAGGGTTTTGCAGAAAGTAAGTTTTGGGTTTCTGATTAAGGACGAACACGCAGCACCCCTACACGTCATAAGAACACCCCATCGAATGGGAAGAGAGGGCCTTTAAACCCTTCTTCGTTCTTATGACCGGACGGCCAAGAGGAACGCCTTAATCAGGAACATTCAATAAATCTACAAAACAGTTATAGATCTATATCATATATCTCATATACAAATTTAGATCTAATCAATGGCATATTTTGCATACATCTCATGTATCATAATCATGCATGTTTTCAGATCTAAATTATCACATAATAATCTAAAAAATTAGATTTAAATTGATCTAATCAAAATAAATTCTAATCTAGACAATTATGTAGAACTATTCTACAACTAGTCTAGTCATGCATCTATCATATCTCATATGATATTTAAAATTAAATAATTTTTATTTGCTGTTTATCAGATGTTATTATAACACTTATAATATCAGAAAATAGTAAATAAGAAGATCTAAAATATGATTTAATCAGATTAAATCAAAGACATGCAAAACTATTCTATAGAACTATTCTATTCTAGAACTAGTCATGCATATCTTCATGTTCTTAGATCCAAATCATTTAATTTTAATTTTTCTGATTTCAGATCTGATCACATCTCATGTGACATCTGAAATCACTTTATTTTCTAATTAAAATAAAATTAAAATCAGATCTAAACAATTTTTAGAACCATGGCTCTGATACCAGTTGAAGGGAAATCCTGATTTCCCGGTCCAGGTTCGTCCAGATCTGATTCAGATCAAGAGATATATTTCAAAAATTTTTCTCTTGATCTCAATCAGATCTTGATATGTTTCAGATCTGATTCTTATTATTTTAATAAATAAAATAAAAATAAGATAAATTAAATCAAATTTAATTTACCTGATTTGGGTAATCCTATTACCCTGTAGATGATCCTGATTGCAGCGGAAGGTTCTGGATCTTAGCCACGCAAGCGCCTGGCCTCTACCGGTATCCACTCGGGTTGGATCTGGAGATCCTCTTCTTCTCTATCACACCTCCAAAAATCAGATCTGGATCTGATCTGGAGGATCTTCAAAACTCTTTTGAAGATCTGCAGTCGTCCTTTTGCAGCAGCGCAGCCTTCTTGCTTTTGATCGCCTTTCCTTGATCTGAATCGCACCAACCTAAATCCAAAACACTTTTGGACGTGGAGAGCAAGGGGAGAAGAGACTATGGCATGGAGAAGGAGGGAGAGAGGCAGCCTTGGGGCGTGGGATCTAATTGCTTCTTGATTATTTTTTAGGGTTGGGCGCAGGGTCTTATTTATAGACCTAAGCTTGTGATCCAACTCCTCTTCCTCTCAACCAATCACAACCCTTTGTGAAATCAGATCTAAATCTGATTGGTTGGGAATAGAGACCCCTGGATTCCTCCTTAGAGGGTGCCTAAGACCAGTCAAACTGGATTCTTAGTAGAACTCTGATTGGAATCCAAAAGGGAGGATGGAGTCCTTGTCCAACAAGGACTCCTAGGCGCCTCCTACTTGGGCTCACGCCACCCTTGGCGTGCGCCCTTCTCCTTGCCAGGTTCTGGCAGGGGGACAGGCCCCCACCAGCTCTCCAATAGGTGCATGACATGTGGTCAAAAGTCAAAGGGTGAATGGTCAACGTTTGACCAGTCAAAGGTAGACTTTTGACCAAAGTCAAAGAACAAGAAATGGCAGGTGACCAAAAATGGCAGGTAATGTCTTACAAATAAGACAACCTATTCTGACTTGGACAACCTCCAGTCAGACCATATGAAGGCCTCTGATTGAGCACAAACTCCTTTGGCTCAGTCAGGACAACTTATTTATGATAGTAAAAGAAGAACGTTAGGTTCAATCGAGTGCTAGCACGATTTCCTTGAACCTAATTGAATCTCATTCAGATCAATTGAACTAGATCAGTTCAATTGATGATCACCAGATTCAAACCCTTGTTTGTGTGACCCAGTTAGGTTCAGTTCTGTATGGTAATGGGATATGTCATGATCTCTATCATAGACATCATCGAAACTCCTTTCGATGGATCAGAACTCTTCTGATTCGAACAGCTAGAATGATCGATCATCTAAATCATTCTAATTGCTCCCAAAATCCACCAGTGACACCTAGCAGTATATGGTGGCAACCCATCAGAGCTGAATGCGAACCTCTTGGTGCAGCTACCTGTGTGATTCAGTTCTTCTATCTTGAGCCCCGATCAGATTAGGGTTAAGGTGAACTCGTCAAACCCTAGTCTCTGTCATATGATGTAATCATTCGATTCGAGTCCAATGTGAAAATCTAAATAGAAACTCTTTCTATTATTTCACTCTGCCATGGCCATGGGCTTCAGGACTTGATTCTCATGATCATCATAGGGCTACTCCTCTACCACCGAGGTAGATAGATCCCATCTTGATGCAATCCAGTTCCTACAATGAACATGTCATAGCCAACATACACCTCAGGGTTCCATATGGCTAGGAGACCGAGTAATGGTGTAGTCAAACTATAACACCCTCAAGGTGAACTGCCGATGCATCTCAGGTCAAAGAACCAGACACACTACTGCAGCATCGAGTCAGTCATTGACGAGAAGGTAGACTTCCCTAATGACTACTCGAGGTGGTCACGCTCAGTGCCCTCGTTCTCTAACGAGTACCTGTACTCTCGCTCCGGTGTCTCCACACCGTAGACTCAAGACTCATCTACTAAAGAGAAGCGATCGTACACCAACCTTCCGGATCAATCACCATCCTCGTGATGATCCTATGGTCGGGAGCTGTTTATGAGTTAATAATGATTATTCATGTCTTAAATTTTCAACTCTTGAAAATATGAATTATCATTACCATTAACTCAAAGGATGTATCACAGACACTAAATACACATGTTCAAGTGCTTTGATTCTTCAAGTGTGACACACTGCAAGAAAGGGAGGAATCCATCTATGACCTTATGGAGGTCCCTTTGAATAATGGGAATAAGGATCACACTATGAAGATCAGCTCTAATCTGGAAGGAGAAGTCAGAAAGTAGCTCGTCGCCTTCTTACAAAAGAATGCTGATATTTTTGCCTGGGTGCTTGCAAACATGCC
>QRFJ01004624.1:0-50237 GCA_006176705.1 Cocos nucifera
TATAGATTGAAAAGAGTTTTTCATCCCCCTGAGAGGTACTTAGGTACTATTTCAGAGAAGGTAGAGAAAATATTCCTCGTAGGTAATGGGGTTCATGATGATGATTCCAAAACCTATAACAAGGCGATATCGGATATCGACTCCGAGAAATAGTTAGAGGTAATGAAGTCAGAAACTGACTTGATGCACTTAAACCAAGTCTGGACCTTGGTAGATCCACCAAAAGGTATAGTACCTATTGGGTGTAAATGGATCTATAAGAGAGATTGGTGCAGATGGGAATGTGGAGACATTTAAAGCTAGATTAGTGGCAAAAGGTTATAGTCAATGCAAAGCAGGATACCTTTTCGCTAGTAGCTATGCTAAAATCCATCCGCACATTGCTTCCTATTGTAGCCTATTTCGATTATGAAATATAGCAAATGGATGTAAAAACGACGTTCTTAAATAGATATCTTGAGGAAGATATCTATATGAAACAGCCGCTAGGTTTCATATCCAATGATGATGATCACAAGGTATGCAAGCTGCAAAGGTCCATATATGGACTTAAGCAAGCATCTCGGAGCTAGAATATTCATTTTAATGATGTGATCAAATTATTTGATTTCATCAAGAATGAGGAGTAGCCATGTGTCTTCAAAAAGGTCAGTGAGAGCGCTGTTGTCTTCCTCGTATTGTACGTGGATGATATCCTCATTATTAGGAATGATATTTCCATGTTGACCATAGTTAAAATATGGTTATCTAAAGAATTCTCCATGAAAGACCTAGGAGAAGCATTCTTTATTATGAGAATTAAGGTCTATAGAGATAGACCGAATAGGATGCTAGGATTTTCACAAAAGATGTACATAGAGAAAGTGCTAAAAAGATTTAGCATGGAAAACTCTAAGAGGGATTTGGTACCCTTCAGACATGGCATTCATCTTTCCAAGAAGATGTGCCCTAGCACACCTGAGGAAATAGATCACATGAGCAAGATCCCTTATACTTCAGCAATAGGGAGCCTCATGTATGCCATGTTATGTACACGACCAGATATAGCCCATGCTGTGAGTGTCACGAGCAGATATCAGTCAAATCTAGATAAAGAACACTGGACTTCTGTGAAATATATTCTTAAGTACTTAAGAAAAAGATCGAGCGTCATTTCTCTATACTGCAATAATAATGGTGCCATAGCCGTTGCTAAGGAGCCAAGGTCTCATCAGAAATTCAAGCACATCGAGTGGCGATACTACCTCATTCATGATTACCTCGAGAAGAGTTACGTTGAGATCAAGAGAGTTGACTCTGCAGATAATGCGATGGACCCACTTATAAAGCTATTGGGCCAGCAGAAGATCAAAGCCCACCTTACGAAGATGGGACTTAGATTCATAGCCAATTAGCTTTATGTCAAGTGGAAGTTTGTTAGATATGTGTGCCCTAGAAGCTAGAATTGACTGACACTTGTAATACATTTCTAAGAACAAAATTATAATTTTGACTATAAATAATAAAATAGGTTATTTTTAATCATAAATATGTATTTAGTGTCTGTGATACATCCCTTGAGTTAATGGTAATGATAATTCATATTTTCAAGAGTTGAAAATTTAAAACATGAATTTTCATTATTAACTCATAAAATGCTCCTGACCGTAGGATCATCATGAGGATGATGATTGATCCAAAAGATTGGTGTGCAATCACGGCTTTATAGTAGATGAGTCTTGAGTCTACGGTGTAGAGACACCAGAATGAGAGTACAGGTACTCGATAGAGAATGAGGGCACTAAGCGTGACCATCTCGAGCAGTCATAAAGAAGTCTACCTTCTCATCGATGATTGACTCGATGCTGTAGTGGTGTATCTGGTTCTTTGACCTGAGGTGCATCGACAGTTCACCTTGAGGGTGTTATAGTTTGACTACATTATGACTCGGTCTTCTAGCCATTTGGAATTCTGAGGTGTATGTTGGCTATAGCATGTTCATTGTAGGAATTGGATTGCACCAAGAGGAAATCTATCTACCTCGGTAGATGAGGAGCAGTCCTATGATGATCATGAGAATTAAGTCCTTAAGCCCATGGTCATGGTAGAGTGAAATAATAGAAAGAGTTTCTATTAAGGTTTTCACATCAGACTTGAATCGAATGATTAAATCATATGATAGAAATTAGGGTTTGACGAGTTCACCTTAACCCTAATCTGATCGGGGCTTAAGATAGAAGAACTTAATCAGATAAGTAGCTGCATCGAGAGATTCATTTTTAATTTTGATGGATTGCCATCATATACTGCTAGGTGTCACTGATGGATTTTGGGAGCAATTAGAATGATCTAGATGATTGATCATTCTAATTGCTTGAATTAGAAGAGTTTTGATCCATCGAAAGGAGTTTCGATGATGATGATGATAAAGATCATGACATATCCCATTACCATATAGAACTAAACCTAACTAGATCACACATACAAGGGTTTGGATCTAAATATCGTTAATTGGATTAGCCTAGTTCAATTGATTTGAATTAGATTCAATTAGGTTCAAAAAAATCATGTTAGCACATGATTGAGTCTAACATTCTCCTTTTACTATCATTAAAAGTTATCTCGACTGAGCCAAATGAGTTTGTGCTCACTCAGGTATCTTTACTTGGTTTGACTGGAGCTTGTCTAGATTAGAAAATGATTGTCTTAATTTATGAGATAAATTTAAGACAACACCTGCCATTTTCTGTCACCCGTTAATTCTTGTCTTTGACTTTGGTCGAACATTGACCTTTGACACTTAGACATCTGCCCATGTGTCATGCACTCATTGGAGAGCAGATAGGGGCTTGTCTCCTTATGGAAAATTAGAAAGAAAGGGGTGCACACCTAGGGAGGCATGCGCCTATGGATAGGGATGACTGGAGTCCCATACGGATGGGACTCTAGGTTGCTTCTTGGATTCTACTTAGGGGATCCTTATCTATAGACTTTGACCAGTCTTAGGCACCATCTAAGGATGAATTTATGGGGCTCTCATCTGATTGGATCAGGTGATGTCATCCCACCAATCAAATTTATATCTGATTGCACGAAGCAATGCGATTGGTCGGGATGATGTGGCACTGCATGGCGCAGTAAGGTCTATAAATAAACCCTACCTATGCCCAACTTTCATAGAGTTCCCTCTTAGCCATGCCCCAAGGCTACCCCTCTCCCTCCTCCATGCCATCTTCTAATTCTCTCTTTCCTCTCCATGCCCAAGGAAGTTGGGCTTCAGTTTGGTGCGATCCAGGCAAGAAAAGATTGACAAGAAAGGAAGAAGGCAGCACTGCTGCAGAGACGACTGCTAATCTTTAGAAGAAGTTTTGAAGATCTTCCAAATTAGATCTAGATCTGATTTTTGGAGAAGTGATAAAGAAGGAGAAGATCTCCAGATCCAACCCAAGTAGATACCAGTAGAGGTCAGACGCTTGCGTGGCTAGATTCAGAACCTCAAGCAATCAGCAGGATCATCAACGAGTAATCTGATTACTCACATCAAGGTATAAATTAAGTTATATTTAATTTATTTTTATTTTTATTTATTAGATCAATAAAATTAAATCTGAAATATCTCAGATCTGATCTAGATACATGAGAGAAAGTTTTGAATATCTCTCTTGATCCAATCAGATTTGAACGAACCTGATCCAAAAAATCAGGATTTTTTCTTTAAGTGGCTCAAGGTGAGAATCCTAGTCTTAATTACTAGGATTCCATATTTGACTTGATCAAATATAGTTTCTCAAACCAAATTAAATCATAAGCAAATCAACCCAATTAAATTAGGTCCTAACCCAATCAAGAATCTAATTAAATCAAATTAAATTAGATTTAATTTTAATTTAATTTCTAATCAAATTAGAAACTGGGTTGATCCAAGTTCTAATTAACCAAAAACTAGTTCTTCCTTGCAATTAGCTTATCCAATAAATCAATTAAACTTGATCCAATCAAGTCCAAACCAAATCTAATTAAATCATATTTAATTAGACTTAATCTCAATCCTCTGGCTTAATCAAATTAAGTCAATTAGCAATTCAATTGCTAATCGATCCTCCTATAATACTTACACTAGGTTAAACATCAATCATATTGATCGTTTAATCCTAAAATAATTCTTAATCATTGATCAACTATCCAATCAGATCATGAACTCTATTGTGTATGACTCCATAGGTCTGAACCTAAGCTGGTATTATAGAAATAAATTTATGTACCAATCGAAGTGATCATCTAGCAAGGGTACCTAATAGCTGGATAGGTCAAATGTGTAGAATAACATTCTTAGAACCTAAGTGGATATAGTTTCCATATGATTCATCCCCTTGACCAAAATGCTCATAGAATACCTCAAAGTTTAACTATCAATCCTGATTAGGCTATCTACATTATATTTCAAAATATCAAATTTATCTCACAGATTACCCTAGCCAAGATTAATATAGTGATATATTCTTCTCTAACTCATTGAGTGGTCAATCCCATCTTGATCATACACCGACTTTGCAAGTACTTGACTGTGCGCAGAAGTCTTTCATTACTGAATTATAAATTAAGTTAGTCCAGTACGAAAGTATAGTGAGTTGCTTGCAAGCCACTGAGGTGATCTTAGATCTAAGGGATACTTATACCTTTATCCCATTAGAGTAATTCTTGACAGCAGAATGCTTTAGAGTTGTCACGTTCCATGATGATGTACCTTACATCTCACCTGTATGCCATACCAGTGTCTCCACACTCCTTGGTTAAGTGGATAACCAACCTATATGGCATACAACGATCTATGTTCGATAGACGCCGTCGTTCTTATTAACAGCCTATCATTTGATCATGAATAGATTTAAGGACTAATTGATAAATTCTCTTTTTATCAAAACTAGATAGTCCTATGAACTTCATCATAATAATGGAGTTCATTAAAAGATGTAAATTTTATGATGAAAAAGATACCAAAATATTTATTATTTATTAATAAATTAATTATAATTATAAGATTGCTCAACCATCAACAGATTGATAATTGACTTTGGGATATATTTTTCAACATGTAGGGCATGCCCTAACTTCATATTTGCAGTGCTACCTTGACCTTCTCTTGATTTGAGCACTCTGCATGTCGAGACCCAAGCATGGATGGCACGTCTCGATCCCATGTTTGCAATGCTGTCTAAACCTTCCCTTGGTTCATGGGCTTTACATATTGAGACTGGAGCATGCAGAGCATATCTCGATCTTGTGTTTGCAATGCTGTCCAAACCTTTCCTCCATTATAGCACTCTACATGCCAATACTTAAGTTTGTAGGGCAGGTATCAACCCTAGTTGCAATACTGCCCAAATCTTTCATCGGTTCAAGTGCTCTGCATGCCGAGACCTGAGTGCAGGGCATGTCTCAATCCTATGTTTGCACTACTGCTAGAATCTTTCCTTTATTCGAGTGCTTTACATGTCGAGACCCAAGTCTCATACTACTTCTAAATAAATTAATATTTAATTAATTAATTTTTAATATCTATTATACTTAATTAACATAATTTAAATAAAAAATTAATTTTTAGTGATGGTACTAAATGTTGCTAATATCGTTTGCTAATACACACAATAGAAGGTAGGCTATCATATAGGATGAGACACGTGCTGGCATGTAGGGATTGAGGCATGAGGAAGCATAGGTAGGCGAGCAAGGACTGATGCTCAGGAATGTAGCCATGGATGGGAGCTCGGGGTTGGGCCGACAGGGCAGGGGCCGCAGGGTTAGGGTCATGGGCTAGGGGTGGTAGTGCAGGGCACAGAAATGAGAGCGCGAGAATGGGCCGGGGGGAGTTGGGAGGCGACCAGGAGCTCAGAGAGGTGGTCAGTGGGAGGCAGGCTAGCTGTAGCTGGGGGAAGGAGGTCGAAGGCTCGAGGAGGAGGCCATTAGGAATAGGATATGGAGAGGCAAGCCAGGGGGAGGCAGGCCAGGGGGAGGTAGCCAGGGAGGTAGGAGAAAGCCAGGGCTTGGGGAGGTGAGTAGAGAGGCAAGCTATGGGGAGGCAAGTCGGGGGGAGGTGAGAGGCGGTCGGGAAGGTAGGAGGCAGTCGAGGGCTTAGGGACGTGGCCATAGAGAGGAGAGCTAGGAGGAGGTGGCAGGTAGCTGGGGAGGTAGGAGGTGGTCGGGGCTAGGGGAGGTAACCACGGAGAGGCTAGCCATAGGGAGGTAGGCTGGGAGGAGGTGGAAGGTGACCAAGGAGGTGGGAGGCCGCTAGGGGCTCAGGGAGGCAGCCGAGGGGAGGCGGGCCGGGTGGAGCTTGGGGGAGGAGGTCGGAGGCTCGGGAAGATGGCCGCAAAGAGGTGAGCTAGGTTTTTGGGGAGGGAGGTGGTCGGGAGCTCATTGCAGGCTCAAGCAGGCAGGGGGATTGGAGGCTCGGGGAGGCGGACTGAGTGTAGCTAGTGGAAGGTCGCCGAGTGCTCGAAGAGGTAGGAGGTGGCTAGGGGCTCAGGAAGGTGGGTTGGGTGTAGCCATGGGAAGGCTGTCGGTTGGGGGAGAGAGGGGGTGGCTAGGGGACCAAAGGGCATGACAGAGGGGGTTGGTGGTAGAGGATAAAAATGTAGGGGGTGTGGGAAATTGAGGGGGCGGTGGGCGGTGGGGTGGAGAAAAATGAGAGCATGTGGTGGGATGGGGAAAAATAAGGGTGGGAAGGTTATTAGCAATGACAAATTATCATCGCTAATAATATTCTTCCATCGCTAATACTTAAAAAATTGTTAGTAACAGCAAAACACCATTAGTAATAGACTTACTATCATTAATAATTATATTTTTAAAATAATATTTTTTTAAAATTATTAATGATTGCAAGAACTTCATCACTAAAGCCATTGCTAATAATAATAATTTTTTAAATTATATTTTAATATTAAATTTTTTCTTCTAAATCATTTTTTGGATGTTTAAAAATCAATATTTGGTTTTAGTAAACTTTTGGGCTTAATTAATTTACTAATCAATTTTAATTGATCTAAATTAGATTTAATTTAATTAAGCTTGACTTAATTTGGAGCTAATTTGATTTTAATATTTTAATTAAGACTTGGATTTAATGTCTAGTTGAATTAGGTTTGACAGGATTTCAAATTGGATTTAAATCGATTTAAATTGGATTTGATTTGAACCAGAATTGAAAACTAGTTTATCTAGTTGATTTAAATTAGATTAAATTTAATTAGACTTCACTTAATTTAAAAAAATTGGATTGTACAATTCAGTTAGGACTTGGATTCAAAGTCTAATTGAATTAGGTTTGATAGGATTTCAAATCGGATTCAAATCAGGTTTGAATTGGATTCAAATTGAATCTAAATTAAAAATTATTTTTTTAATTATTTTAATTAAATTTAATTTAATTAATCTTAACTTATATTATAGTTAATTAGATTTTATAATTCATGTAGGATTTGGATTTAAAGCCTAATTGAATTAGGTTTGACAAGATTTTGGATTGAATTCAAATTGGATTCGAATAGAATCATAGATGAAGTCCTAGTTGATTTAAATTAGATTTAATTTAAGAAGGATTGACTTAATTTAAGGCTAATTAGATTTTATAATTTAAGTAAGTCTTGGATGTAAAGTTTAATTAAATTAGGTTTGACAGGATTTCGAATTAGATTCAAATTAGATTCGAATTGGATTTGAATTAGATTTGAATAAAATTTAAATTAAAAATTATTTTCATCTAATTGATGTAAATCAGATTAAATTTAATTTGGTTTGACTTAATTTAAAGTTAATTAGATTTTACTATCCAAGTAGGACTTGTATTCAAAGTCTAATTGAATTAGGATTGACAGGATTTTGAATTAGATTTAAATTGAATTTGAATTGAACCCAATTTGAAAATCAACTTCTCCTAATCGATGTAAATTAGATTTAATTTAATTAATCTTGACTTAATTTGATACCAATCAAATTTTATAATCTAAGTAGAACTTGGATTCAAAGCCTAATTAAATTAGGTTTGATAAGATTTTGAATTGAATTCGAATAGGATTATTAGCGATGGCAGAGGATTGCCATCACTAATTCCATAGCTAATAATATTTTTAAATAAACTTATCTTTTTAATTTATTATTGATATTTTTTAAAAAAATTATTGGTGACGGCATGGTTTTTATTGCTAATAAACAAAATCTACCATTGCTAATAATTATTTTATATTTAAATATTATTAAAAAAATTAAAAAAAAATAAATAATATTAGTGTCATTGCTAATAACTAAAGAGCCATCGCTAATAGTTTTTTATTAGCGATAGTTTTTTTTTTACATTACTAATAAACTAAATTCATCATCGCTAATAATTTTTTAATATTTAAATATTAAAAAAATTATACTTTTAGCTATAGCTTTTGCCGTCACTAATAATAAAATTTTTGTTGCTAATAGTATTAGCGACAGTATTTTTTTCTTCGATGTTTGGTGGAAAAAAGAGATTATTAGCAATAGAAATTTTTTTTTCCATTGCTAATATTCAAAATTCTTATAGTGATGTATTTGGTTGTGTCTTTCTTGTATCTTTTATTTCTTGCTATTATGGTATTGACATTATCATTAGAGTTGCGATCTTGGATGGAGATCCATATTCTACACTCTTGAGAGTTCCTCCCAACAACTGGAATCAAAGTAGCTTTGATAATAAGTGATATCAGAGCACCAGATTTTTTAAGTTGCGATAGTATTGATCGAGACTATAAGATGGAGAAGATAGGCTCAATCAAGATAGATATCAATCAATTTGATAGAAAGAGCAATTTCTCCCTATGGCATTTGAGGGTGAAGAATGTGCTCATCCAACAAGGATTGATTGATGCTCTCTTATATGAGAAGAATCCAACCACCATAGAAGTAAAGGACTGAAGGCAGCTCCAGATATAAGTAGTAAGCATAATCTACTTATACTTGATGGATGATGTGGTGATCTATGTGCTTAGAAAAACTTCTCCAACGACGATATGCATGAATCTTGAGGAGATTTACATGGCGAAGTCACTCACCAATATTATTTTCCTCTAGAAGATTTTTACCAATTGTGATGAGCGAGAGGTAAAGCGTGTAAGAGCATCTCAGCAACTTTCAGAAGATTCTCATCGATCTTCTTAGTGTTGGTGAAAAGATTATGGAGAAGACTAGGATATTGGTCTTGCTTTCATCGCTTTCTTCTTTTATCTTTGGTGACTACTTTTCTTATGGGGAAGAGCACCATCAAGATGGAAGAGATCAATTCTGCACTTCTCTAAAATAAGGTTCTTAGATGGAAGAACCAAGCCTCGAGTTCAAATGGCAACTTGGCTTTAGCGATGACTGAAGGTGGTGGTGGTAGAGGTTGAAGCGACAGATGATCGCAAGGTGGGTGATTCAAGTCCAAGTTGAGGGACTTTAGCAAGATCAGATGCTATCAATGTGATAGATTGAGGCATCAAGTCAAAGATTGCCCACAGCTCAGAGATTGAACGAAGACTACTATGGCAACGGTCCAAAGTAATAATACTGATGAGACTGATGATATACTTATGATCTCAGATGAGGTATCTACTTTTTCTCAGTAGTTAATTTTAGATTTGGCATGTTCACGTCATATTTATTATAGAGAGAAGCTGTTTGACTTCTTAGAGAGTAGTGAGGTTACTGTTCATTTGCTGGATGGATTGAGCTATGCAATCAAGGATATTTGGGACTGTCAACTTATGGATGATGGAGCAGTGAGAAAATTAGATGAGGTCTGATATATATCCAATTTTAGGAGGAATCTCATTTCACTGAGTAGACTCAATTTAAGTAGCTATAGATGGAGAGCTGATGATGGAATCTTGAAGGTTGCGCATGGCAGTAGGATTGTTATGAAGGAAAAAAAGTATGAAGGATACTATCTCTTGGTGGAGAGCTCAATATGAGGTGGAGCTTCAAGTGCTAATGGAAGCTCAACACGAGGTAGAGCTTCAAGAGCATGTGGATTGGGCATGAGATGGAAGACTAGGAAGGATAATAGGCAACGTTGTTGGATGAAGTTTTTATTACCGTAGGAGGCTATCCTGAGCAGATCTCTGGTTAGGCAGGTCATAACATATGATGGAGATGAGATTGAGTGGCCTAGCTCGACTCCCATATTTGTTCATCCATAAGTAGTCAGATATTTGCTTTAGGATATAAGAGCGAGATAATTCAAAACCTCTCAAAGTTAGGTAGAGGGTGAATTTCGAGTTGAGGTGGAGAGACTTGAGTCATCTCAGCATGTCTAGAAGCATTTCAAGTTCAACTTGAATCAATTTCTGAAATTGAGATTGGACTTGAGATGACTCGAGCATGTGACTATGAGTCCACTCATGACTCAAGTCGACTTTCAAAAGATTTTGCAAGTCAACTTGACCATTACGACACTATTTTCTAATGGGCAAGTTGAAAATCCTAATCTCTTTCCTAATTCACTATTCCCTCGAGCCATCTTTTCCAAAACCCCATTCAACTCATCTCCCACCACTAAAACCTATCCTCCTCACTTTTTCCTTCAATTTCTTGGAAAGTTTGCATGAAATGGGTCCTTGCAAGAAACTTGCCACTCAAGCCAAGCATCCTAGGATTGAAAAATCATCCGAGCATCGTGCAAAGGTCAAGAACAACTCTGAAGGACACCATGCCATAGGTTCTCCATCTCTTTCCTCTGTTGTGGAACCTTGATCTTCTATGTGGATCTGAGAAAATCTGCAATATTCTTTAAGGGCAGCAAACCATCAACCCACTATTTGGATTTGTGATGGGTGCCCCCCTCCTAGGGCTTAATGGAGGCGCCCCCCTCCCCTCTCTAGGGTTTCTTCAAGAACCCTGGGGCGGCAACATTAGAGAGAAGAGAGGAGAGATTGAAGGAGAAAAGATCTATATGTCACTATTATATTAAAATTCTAATACAACCTATATATAAATACATAGCCAAAGACCTGACCAAAAACTTCTCTAGCAAACTCATACATGAAAGCACTCATCCAAATCCATGTACACCCATGATTTTCCATGCTCTCATCCCATGGATCCAAATCCAATCCATACAAGAATTAGCCCCTTGAAGCTTCAAAATCCTTAGACCTCATGATCTTAGAACCAAACCAGCTCTAGTCCTAGGATCAAGCCTAATCCTAGATCCAAACAAAAAATATTGAAGGAATTAGATCTAGAGTTCTAGGGTTAGTTTTTGAAACTTTTTCATAATTGCAGTGAAAGAGATGAATTAATCATATTAAATCATGAATAATATAATACAAAATCCTAAATCTAGGATCTTACTACATGATTAAGATATGCTATTAAATCAGAAAATAAAATATCAAAAGAACTACATGTTGATCATATCAACAACAAACTACTCTAGATCAGATCTAGACATGTAAGTAGGGAGATCAGATCATCCTTACCTTTGAATCTCAAGTTTTTTAACTTACTGATCTAGGCCTGAGATGGTTGCTCCAAGCCGCACATGTGTCCGACCTCATGAGTTGTCCACATGAGCTCTCAATCATAGATCTAAAGTCCGATGTCCGAAAATCAGTACAGTATGCTAGTACTATGTTGATAATTCTTCGACGGTTGATCTGGATCTTTTTTTTTCAACTTTTGGACTTTTCAACTTTTAGAAGTCAAGAAAGATAATTCATGACATTAAGACACCTCTCAAACACTCACAAAAATGGAGGAATAAGAGTTGAAGAAAAAGTCCTAGAAGAAGACCCTCTTCTTCTTATTTCTTCTCTCACCAAGACACCTTAATTGGTGTCATCACAAAATCCCACACCTTGGGCTTCTCTTTCAATTTCTCACACCCCTAATGGCCTCTCTTAGATGTATAATCCATGAAAAAATTAGGTCAAAATTTATTTTATATATGAAAATATAGAGGAATCCTTGATTAGGTCAAATACCTAGTCAAGAGGTATCCAAATAGGGCTAGACTTGGGGTGCCCAACTCTTGGGCGCCCCCTGCTTTTTTCTCTTCATGAACCCCATGAGAATATCGCACAAATCCTCCTCTAAAAGCCATAAAAATTTAGAGAAAAAATAGGGAGTGGGCGGCATAAAGTCAAAGAAGGAGTTTTAGTTGCTTAAAATTTTATCTCATAGAATTTAAATTAACTCAAACTCCTTTGACTTGGTTCACTTTAAATTTTCATGTAAGAAAGAAGGGAGGGACTTGGGGCACATGTGGAAGGCTTAGAGAGAATATTTTCCACAAAAAAATCCAAAAGAAATGGTGTGGGGGGGCGTTGGGGCTAAGGTGGTGCATGGAGATAGGAGTCCTAGTCTCACTAGGACTCCTAGTTTGACTTGGTCTAACTTGATTCTTGGACTAAATTAAATCAGGATTTAATTAATCTAATTAGATTAGGTCTTAGTCCAACTAATAACTGATGAATATATTAAAAATAATATAAAAATATTAAAATATATGCTATTTTATCTTTTTTATTTATATTTAATATTTTTTATGATCTTTGCAAGAATAATTAATTTTAAAGTTTAAATTACAAACCAACTAGAAACAGTCCTCCAACACATATTGATGAAGCTCGAGTTCAAATTCAGGCTTGTTCTATGCATGACATGTGAAGATACATCGATGCAAAAAAGAATCCAATATATAGAAGAATATATATATATATATATATATATATATATATATATATATATATATATATATATATGGAAAAGAAATAAAAAAGGTGGGCCCGTGAGCATTGAAAGAGGAACTTTGGTCTTTCTTTTTCCCTGGGGGTGTGTGGCCTTGGGTGTACGTGATGCTAGGAGAAAAATAAGGATACGCAGACCAAAAGAGGAAAGCAAGCACGTGTGTTTTGGAGCACGCAAGCTGAACTGTGAAGTAGTGCCCTACGAATGATTGGCACGGACATGAAAATGAAAAAAAAAAAATCAAATGCGGCATTTAAGAAAAAAATGAAAAAATAATTTTGGTAAATTTTTTTTAGAGAGAAAAAAATTGGATTGAATAGGCAACTCTTCTTCTTGCCTTATCTTTTATTCCCTTCATCTCATCCATCCAAGTTTCTTTATTATTCCATCTCGTCCGTCCATTTTTTTAGAATGCATCTTTTCATTAGTCCCACATCTTAAATATATAAAATTCTTCTTCCTCCTAACACCTATAAATAAAGCCCAGTATTACTACCATCAGATATCTCTCTATACCATAATTCTTGTAGGGACCCATGTGATATGCAGGAATACCTATCCATAGAATTTTTATCCACCTAGTTCCTACTTTCTTCCATCCTTCCAATATATGAGAAGGAGAGTTAGCCAGGGGAAGTTCGGTCAGAAGAAGTTTTTATGCTTTTATTTTCTTGTTTCAACTTCAAGCCTTGTTAATGGCTTGGAAGTTAAAAATCTTCTTTTTATATTAGAAACTTTTATCAGCAATAAAAATTAGTTTTTTTTGCATCAATTTAATTTTTATTTTCAGCAAATAAGATAGTTTAAATTTCTATAATTTAATTCTTATAATTTTTAATTTTAGCTCCAGGATAGTTTATTTCTATAATTCTTTAATTTCTATATTTTAAATTCTAGCAAGTAGTATAGAATTTAATTTTAATTAATTTTAAAAAGCTTTTTCTGAAAGTCATGTCTAGCTAAGCAATCCTCTAGGATTTGCGATGAAGCTAAATCATGATTAGAAACCCCTTTTAGAATTTCTTCTTGACTTTTAATTTTTTAGAGTTTTTTCTTCAAGCTTTTTGCCAAGAGACTTGATAGACTATCATTGGGTTTCAACCTCTTTATAGTT
Organism: Cocos nucifera; assembly: GCA_006176705.1. NCBI lineage: Eukaryota > Viridiplantae > Streptophyta > Magnoliopsida > Arecales > Arecaceae > Cocos > Cocos nucifera. The sequence continues at coordinate 13,847 of QRFJ01004624.1, forward strand.
CATGCTTGATTCGGTGCAAAAAGGATAATAGGTAGATGGCCTATAATCTTTTGAAATCTTTTTCTCTTATTTCTTATGGAAAACTTTGATGGATTATTATTGGATCAGAGCTCCTTCATAATCCATACTTGGATAACACAAGAGAAATAGTTGAAAAGAAAGTTTCTTAATTAGGGTGAATGCTTGTCCATGCATTACACCTTGATCAAAGAACATCATAAGAGAAATCTTAAAAAGACTTTCTAAGTCATTGGTCTAGTGAATTCAAAAGCCTTAGATCTTTAGATTATTATTCTGTATATTTAATTTACTGTTTAGTAGTAAGTAACAAATAATCTTCCAAAATTTTTGTTAAAGCTCGCCTGAGTAATAATTTGAATACAATTCAAACACAATTCCTCATAGGATTGACTCGTACTCACTGGACATGCTACTTTGCACACCGTATGCTTGCGGTTAAATTTAAGACACATTATATTTTTGGCACCGTTGTCGAGGAATTGACGTGTTTTGAATTGTGTTCTAAATTCTTGTTCTTCGTGCTTTTAGTTTAGTTTCAGTCTGATCTTTCTAACTTTTTTATCTTGATTTATAGAAAATTGGTGAGTATTGGAAATCAGGTATATAATCTAACCTTTTTTTTTCTTTAACATACTAATTTGATTTTAGTCCATTATTAGTTTTAATTAAAACTTATTTGTTCTTATTGATTGTGCATAAGCATATCTAAATTACTTTAAAGGTATAAATCTAAATAAGATAACATGAAAATTTCATCATCCTTTCTTAGCCCACAAATAAGTTTCCTCATTTGCATTCACCCTAATCCTTAAATAAAATCAATTAGATGTCTACCCTAGGAACATCTGAGCTCATTAGGATAAGGCATCCGAAGAGTTGAACTCGATCAAGATTGGCTAAAGGAGTTAAGGGACAAGAGCCCGAAAAAAGGTGGTTCTTTAATTAGTTTCGTTTGCTTACCTGGCCAATCTAATTAGTATCTAAGAAAAGCAATGAGAGGACTTCCACCGATCTTATCCTTACCTAGCTAGTTGGCTAGTTAGTTTTTGACTTGGAGGGCTCCAAGGCGGCCTTGGCAGTTAGGAGCTGTCTAAAATTAAGGTAACCTAGGATAGATATTTGATTGATAAGTATTTGAAAAAAAAAAAAAAAAAATCTTAACTAATTTATCTCACTCTTTTCTTTCATCTCTAGATTTAGGACTCCTTAAGATCCATCTGTAGAACTCTTTTCTTATCTATCTTCCTCTTCTCTCTTCTTTAAAAAATCAAAAAAAATTAAAAAAATAAATAAAAAAATAAAAAATAAAGTAAATTATTCACTTTCCTCATGGAAAAGAATTTTAGGTCAACTAATTAGAATTGATTCGATTCCTATGTCAAGCCCTAAAATCACTAAAATGGAAAAAATCAATCAGCCTCAAATCCCTAGGATTTATGTTAGCTAGTTGGGTCCATCTAGCCTTCTTGCATGAGGTTGCCCCAACCAACTGCAAATAACTTTGAAATTAAATCTCAAATGATTAATATGCTTCTAAAATTCACTGGAATAGAGGATACATATATATTCATTAGAGAATTTGAAGAGGTTTGTGCAACCATGGAACTGCAACAACTTTTTGAGGATGAGATCAAACCGAGATTAATCAATTTTGCCCTTAAGGATAATACCAAAAAGTAGTTATGCAGCCTTCCGAACTATTCTATCACAACTTAGGAGGGTTTTGTACAAGTGTTCTTAAAAAAATTCTTCCCTCATCATAAAATAGCTAGAATTAGAAATTAGATAAACTAATTTTTCCAACTAGCTGGTGAATCATTCTAAAAGTATTTCAACCATTTTAAGAACCTTTTGACCTAATGCCTACACCATGGAATAGAGACCTGAAGGCTATGTCAAATAGTTTATGAAGGGGCTAGACTTAAATTTCAAAACTATGCTAGAGTCCATGTGCTAAGGTCAATTTATGTATAAAGAACCTAATGAGGCCTGACAATTTTTAGAAGACCTACCTGAGAAAAGTTTACAATGAAAAACAACTAGAAAACTAGAAAGACCAACACCTTCAAGAGGGGGAATGCATCAAATTCCAACATCCCTAACTGCGGAGGCTAAAATCACAATCCTAACATGTAGGTTAGAGGCCTTAGAACTGCAGAGACCAGCCAGTATAAACCATATATCTATACCCATGTGCAACGAGTATAATGCACTAGACCATGTCCTTGAAGAATGTCCTTTCCTAATGAACCCAACTAGAACCATATGTGCATAAGTGAATGCTGCATACTAGAAACTAATGAACAATCCTTGTGCACCCACATAATTCAGGATGGAGAAATCATTCAAACTTCTCATGGTCGCAGAACCTAGATCTAGGCGGTTCTAGTTTCAACTAGCAAAACCTAAGGCCCAACCCTATATTAAACAACCCATTAGACTTCAATAATCATGAAAAGAAACTTAGTTCTTTAGAGAAAAGCCTGAAAGTCCTAGCCAAATCCAATGCTGACACCAATGCTATATTGAATAATTTCATGCAAACCATGGGCCAGTTCCTAAATGCTAACACCCAGGCCATAGCCCATTTAGAAATGTAGGTAGGTCAACTAGCCACTATCATAAATGAGCGATAATGAGGTATGCTACCTAGCCAACCTGAGCCCAATCCAAGAAATCAAAATGGTCCACGATCCCAACAGAAAAACCAAGTCAACCAAGTGAATGCTATTTACTCATTAAGATCAGAAAAATAAGTGGATAACAAGATAGGTACATTTGACAATAGAGAAGACTCGTTTGTCGAGCAACTTTACAAACAACCTATCTTACAAACTCAAGCTTGTGAAACTAATAGTATACCCAACCTAACATCCACAACTCCTAGAGCTCCTTTTCCAAATCGATTGAGATCTAATAAAAAATTAAAATATTTAGATAAAATATTAGAGATGTTTAAATAAGTCCAAATGAATATTCCTCTACTAGACATGATCCAATAAGTACCGACCTATACTAAATTCTTAAAAGATCTTTGCACCAAGAAGAGGACCACTAATGCACCCAAGAGAGTATTTTTAGCTGCAAGTGTGAGCTTATATTTATCAAGTCACATGCCAATAAAATATAAGGATCTAGGATCTTCGATAATTTCTTATGTTATTGGAGAAACATATATTAAGAAGGCCTTGCTAGACTTAGGGGCTAGTGTAAATATTTTATCCAATTTAGTTTACAAGCAATTAGGATTAGAAAAACTTCAGCCAACAAGGATCACATTGCAAATAGCAGACCGATCTTTTAGGATCCCTAAGAAAATGGTAGAAGATATTTTAATCAAAGTTGGCAATTTTATCTTTCCTATAGACTTCATCATTTTAGAGATCGAACCAATTTTAAATCCCAAGGATCATACCCTAGTTATTTTAGAAAGACCTTTGTTAGCTATTGCTAATGCTGAAATAAACTGTCGAAATGGACTAATGAAGCTATCTTTTGAGAATATGATCATTAAATATATTTAATCTGGAATAGAAATCCACTCAACATGCTAATGTAAATATAATTCAAGATGAAATTTATGAATTTATTGACATTAGCGATGAAGAAGTCGATCTCGAGTCAAGTATTTGGCTGAACCATGAACCTAAAGATATCGATGAAACACCTATTGACCATAGGATTAGCTAGAAATGAGAATCTTCTACTAAACCTCTCATGGAAATAGCTAAACTATCACCTAGCCATTAATAGAGGAGGCACCCAAATTAGAATTGAAACCCCTCCCCAAGCATCTCAAGTATGCCTATTTAGGTCCAATGAAAATCTTGCCCATAATTATTGCATCAGACCTAAATCCTAAACTAGAGAAGAAATTGTTAGAAGTCTTGAAAAAAAATCGAGAAGCAATAGGCTGGACCATGATAGATATTAAAGGAATAAGTTCCTCCATAGTTCAACATAGGATACACCTAGAATAAGGGGCTAAACCAATTAGAGATGCTCAGAGAAGACTTAATCTAGTTATGAAAGATATAGTCAAGAAAAAAATTTTAAAATTACTTGATAATGAAATAATTTACCCCATCTCTAATAGTTCTTAAGTAAGCCCTGTGCAAGTGGTACCCAAAAAGTCTAGGGTAATAGTGGTCCAGAATGAAAAAATGAACTTATCCCAACTAGAACCCAAATAGGATAGAGGGCCTATATAGATTATAGAAAATTGAATACAGCAACAAGAAAGGATCATTTTTTTTTGCCATTCATCGATCAAATGTTAGAAAAATTAGCTAGACATGAGTTCTACTATTTTCTTGATGGATATTTTGGTTATAACCAGATTCTCATAGCCCCTGAAGACTAAGAAAAGACTATATTCACCTGTCCATTTGGAACTTTTGTCTATAGGCGCATGCCCTTTGGATTATGCAATGCACCAGCGATCTTTCAAAGATGTATGATCAGCATTTTTTCTTATATGGCTGAATGATTTCTCAATATTTTTATGGATGACTTTTCTATCTTTGGCCCTACCTTCTCCTAATGTTTAGATCATTTGAGACTTGTCCTAGAAAGATGTAAGGAGAAGTACTTAGTTCTCAATTGGAAGAAATGCCAATTCATGGCTAGAGAGGGCATAGTTCTTGACCATGTAGTTTAAAAAAAAGAAATTGAAGTAGACAAGGCCAAGGTAGACCTGATTGCGAGTCTTCCATCATCCAAATCTATTAAGAAAATCTGTTCATTCTTAGGACATGCTAGATTCTATAGAAGGTTCATAGCCAATTTTAGCAAAATGGCTCATCGACCATCTTGTTAGTAAAAAAAATAAAATTCGAGTTCACTCCTGAGTGTCTAGAATCTTTTGAGTTTCTTAAAAAGGCACTCATTTCAGCTTCCATTATTCATCCGCCTGTCTGGACTGAACCCTTTAAACTCGTGTGACATATCTAATCATACTGTAGGCATAGTTTTAGGGCAAAGAATTGATAAGCTGCCTAGAGTTATTTACTATGCTAGTAAAATCTTAAATGATGCACAACTTAATTACACTACCACAAAAAAAAAGTTTCTAGCTGTTGTCTTTGCCCTTGAAAAATTCAGATCCTATTTGGTTAGGTCCCACACCATTGTGTATACTGACCACTCAGCCATTAGAGATCTCCTAGCAAAGAAAGATGCCAAGGCATGCTTAATTCGATGGATCTTATTCCTTCAAGAATTTGACCTAAAAATTAAGAACAAGAAAGGAATAGAGAATGCAGTAGCTGATCACTTGTCATGAATCATAGTTGCACCATCTAGTGAACCACTTGTCAATGAATTTTTTCTAATGAACAACTCATGTTTGTGTCTAGTGAACCATGATATGCTAGTATTGTTAACTATTTAGTCATTGATAAAGTTTCTTTTCACTGGATCACTCAGGACAAGCATAAATTCTTTGCTTAAGTGAAATATTTCATATGGGATGATCCATACCTGTTCAAACAGTGCCCTGATCAGATCATTAGAAGGTGTGTCTAGATAATGAGGTTAGAAGTATCTTATCTTTTTATCATGATCAAGCATGTGGTAGTCACTTTGTATCCAAAAAGATAATTGCAAAGGTTCTCTAATGTGGATTTTATTGGCCTAATTTATTTAGAGATGCACATGATGTTGGGAATGTATCCCAAAGCCAATTGTCAGTCTATTAATGGTTGGACCATATATTTATAATTATATATAAATTATAAATTAATAAAAGTTATTTTGATATTTTTCATCATAAATTCTGTTGTCTTCTAATAAACTTCGGTGTTGTGATGAAGTCCTTAGGACAATCTAGATTTGGCAAAGAAGAATTTATCATTTAGTCCTTAAATAGTTCACGACCAAATGATATATTGTTACTTAGGATGACAACATTTATCAAGTATAAGTCATTGTGTGCCATATAGATTGGTTGTCCTCATAACCAAAGAGTATTGAGATACTAATATGGCATGCAAGTGAGATGTATGGATACATCTGCACTGAACATGATCAATTTCGGAGCTTTTCTCCTATCAAGATTAGCTTCGATGGAATATGGGTATAAATATCCCTTCAACTAGAGATCACCACGGTGACTTCCAAGCAACTCACTGTATTTTGGTGTCGAACTATTTGAATTTTTAATTCAGTGATGGAAGATTTTTGTGCACAGTTAGGTACTTATAGAGTTGGTGCGTATATCAAGATGGAATTGATCACTCCTAATTTCAAAAGCTATGTTCAATTGTATTTCAATTTAGCAAAACCTTGGTCAGAATAGTCTTAGTGAGGAGTCATAGGACTAATTGCTTTGAGATATGATATGGATGTATTTTTTAGGGTTGACAGTCTAACCCTGAGTCATCTATAACACAGAGGTCATAGGGATGAATTATATGGTAACCATATTTGCGTAAGTTCTGAATGTTAAGATTGTGATTATTCGACCTATCCGGACATCGAGTACCATTGCTAGATGATCACTTCGATTAGTATAAAAATTAGTTTCTATGCTATCGACTTAGGTTCGGACCTGTGGGTCATACACATTAGGAGTTCCTATCTGATCTGATGGTTGATCTAGAGTTCCATTGGTCTGGAACTCTATGATCAAGAGTCACACTAGACTGAAACTCTATGATCAAGAGTCCTACTGGACTAAAACTTTGAGTCCTACTCATCTAAAACTCTCTGATCAAGAGTTCTACTAGTCTAGAACTCTATGATTGTGAGTTTGATTCATTTGGGACACTGGGTTCAAGAGTTCCACTGGTTTAAGACTCTTCAAGAGTTTCATGTTGATAGAACTCTATTGCCCAGTAACCCATTCGATTTGGACTCAAATATTTTTAGAGGATTAATTAACAATTTGATTGTTGATTAGCTCAATTTGATTGAGCAATGAGGATTCGATCAAGTTTGATTAAATTTGATTTGATTAGATTTGACCCAATCAGGTCATGAGATGACCTAATCACTATGAGAGTTTTGACCCTGATTTGATCAGGACCTAGATCTAATTAATTTTTAATTTGATTAAAATTTTATTAGATTATGCTAAGCCTAATTTGGTTGGATTTAATCTAATTTAATTGAATCTAGATTAATTAGTTTGGTTGAAACTAATTAGGACCAAGTCAAATGAAGTCTGAATTCAAATTCTCCCATGCGCCCACCATTTTTGACTTTTCCACTCTGCTTCCCACACCCTCCCTTTTGTTTCAAATATTTTTTGGAGAAATAAAAATGTGCACATAGAATGAGAGTCCTTCTGCATGTTAAACATAAGGGAGGGGGAGTTGGATAAGGATAAGAGGCTCATTTGATTTTTGAAATCAAGTGAGTGGTTAAAACCTCTCAACCACTCAACCCTTATCATTTTCTATATGGTTTTCCCATGTTATTCATGTCAATAAATTTTGAAAAGTTTTATGCATGTATGAGAAGGGGTTAGAATTATGTGGTAAAAATTTTAGAGTGTTTGGATATTAGTTCTACATAAAAAAAATATTGGAGTGAAGGTGAACAAGATCCTACAGCACTTTACTTTTCCCTCATGCCTCTCTTCTCTTATGATTTTTACCTCTAAGGATTTTCTATTTTTAGATATGATCAAAATAGAGATTATAGATCTAAAAGTTATATTTCCATAAAAACTTATTTCATGGAAAAGCTCCTCACAGAGAGGGCGTGATAGAATTTTTAGTGTATCAGGGTTTTTGGGCCTAGTGAAATCCTAGATTTGGAAATCTGGGTTCGGGTGGAGAGATCGAGTGCTGTGAGCATTGGATTACCACCAAATTTGAAACACATCTTCATCATCCTCTAGTATTTATGTTATAATTTTTTAGAATATCTAAAAAAATAAAAAATATACGATCAATTGGATCGATCGTGATCAGTAATCGAAGGCCTCGGCGAGGAGCTAGCACTTCAGTGGGGCTGATCTGGACCAAGAGCTCCGAGTGGACAAACCATAGAGGTCGGACATATGTGCGGCTGTGACATGATATTAGAGAATTATTCGATGGACTTAGATTATGGTGATCGACTATCTGCAAAAAGGTATTGTATTCTGAACACGTAGATGTAGTAAATAGTTTATTACATAATTTTATTTTCAGATCTATTGATGTATGCATGCATATTATGTTTAGATATTAATATGTAACGTTAAATAATCTAATATGATCAGTAGATAATTAATTAGATTAATTATTTTTTACTACATCATTGCTATTTTTGAAATATTTTTCAAAAGTAGCATAGCAAATCCTGCACTATTTTCTCGAATTGGTATCAGAGCAAGGTTCTTTAAATATGATATGCTTACATATTTAGATTAATAATTTATATTTGATCTAAATATTGATCTGATAATTAGAGTAATTAGATCTATAAATTTAAAATTCAGATCGTACAGACTGCAAGTTGTCCTGCTATAGGATTTACCTCCTATAGTGAAAAGATTGTCCTGATACATTGCTAATCTATATCGTTAATCATGAAATTACTAGATTTGATCTAATATTTTTATGATTTAATTATATTAGGCTTTAGTCTGATTTATGATCATGAATGCACAATTAGATAAAATTTAATTCATGATTTCATGATTATGTAGTTTACCTAGTTTCAGATTAAACCCTACAACTAGTGTTGTTTGTGAATTGAGATGATTTAATTTTAAAATAAGTCGACTCAATTAGTGAACAATGCTAAGTTGTAAAGAACCTTTCAAAATTAAAAAAAAAATATTTTTGAAATGCCGAACCCTAACCTTCAGCCCATAAACTTAATTAAAAATTAAGTATAATGATTTAGTGTCTAGAATTGTGAATTAAGACTCTAAGTCATTAATCATAAATTTGAGGGTTGTTGGGTTAGCTGAATTAGGTCCATAAATTAGGTTAGACCTAAGGTTAGTTAAAAGATGGACTAATTTAGAGTAATTGATTAAATCTAATTAAATGTTAATTTAGGCTAGGTTAAGGACTCTATAGACTCAATTACAATAGTTGTAGTTGGTCAAGTCCATGCCTTTAACAAGGACCAAATGGACTTGATTCAAGGCTATGCAATCAAATCCGAAATTACTAGGTTGGTCAAATTAAAACTAATAAACTAGATGGTATCTAAGGTAAGTTTGGTATTTTGACCAGTGATTTTTAATTGGGAGCTACTCGCACTGATTCGATCTTTGACCAGTTAATGGCATATCCCTTCCACTGATCTCGCTTACCTGACCATCCTGGTGAGTTAGATTTTGATTAGATCATTTGATGATTTGGGCTCACCCATGTCTATTAGGTAAATCAGTCCAACTGATTTAGGTGCTCCTAATGCCAGCTTAGTTTTCTGACTTGGTGAAGTCAGTGGAAGGATCGAAATTGGCTCACTGAATTTTCTTAAATTAGTTAACTAAATCCTCTAAAATTATGAGGTCCTTAAAAATGAAATAATTATATAGATAACTAAATCATAGCCTCCCATTAAGTTGCATGATAATGGGTTTATTAGTATAATGATCATTGGAGATCCAAAGGCCTGGTGATTATTGACTAATGAAATTATCATTCATAAAATGATAATTTGGTTAAGTCTTTCTGATGGTGGTTAGTTTGGCCGACCAAAGTTGGGCCTAATTATTTATTGGTTAGATAAGATCAAATGTGGTCATGTTAATATTGGACCTAACCGAACCTTTTCAGTGGAGGCCAAAGACTATTGATTAGGTTTATGGGGCAAAATCAATGTTACTAGAAGTTGTTTAGAGAAACAATTGATTTTGAATCTACCCATAGGTGCGCATGGGTTGACCAACCAAATTTGGGCTCATGTGTAGTCTATGTGGATTCTAGTACCCACTAAGAAATTAGAGTAATTCCTCAAATTGGAGGCAAAGACTACCAATTCGTATAAAATAGTGGAAGGACCTTTAGACTGAAGTCCAAGTCTTTAGGATTAATAATTCATATACTAATTAAGTTTGGTTTTTCTTTTTGTGCAGACATGGCCACTAACCTATCACTCCGATCATTATTAGACCATGATAAATTAATGGGATCCAACTATGATAGCTGATATCGTAAGTTGAAAATCATCCTAGAGTATGAGCAGATCCTTTATATGGTAATGGATCGAGCACCTAAGGAGCCAGCCCCGAATGCTAGGGGAGTGGTCCGAGACACTTATCTAAAGTTACTCAATGACCGCACCACCGTTCGATGTATAATGTTGGCAGCAATGAATGATGAGTTCAGCCGTAGGTTTGAAAATGCTCAGCCATAGGAGATGCTTCAAATATTGAATGACTTTTTTGGCACGTCGGACAATGTTGAAAGGTATAAAATAAGTTGTGCCATTTTCAACACTCGGATGAGGGATGGGGCCTCAGTCACTGATCATGTATTGTATATGATCGAGATGATTGAGCGCCTTAGCAAGTTGGGTTTTCTCCTGCACGAGCAGCTTGGTAAAGATGCGATCCTTAATTCTTTACCCAAGTCCTTCCTTCCCTTCCTAACTTATTTTAGAATGATAAAGCCTACAGTGAACTACCATGGCTTATTGGGGTTGCTGCAGAACTTTGAGAAGGATCACCAACTCCATTAGGAGATGGTAAATGTAGTGGGAGGGTCTTCTTCTAGTCGTCGACTCTTTAAGAAAGGGAAGAAGAACAAGAAAAAAAAAAATAAGAAGGTGCGGCCGCATGCTGGGATGACTGTGAAGGAGAAATTCTGATTTTTCGGATTAGGTTCGTTCAGATCTGATTGGCTCAAGAGCGATATTTCAAAAATTTTCTCTTGAATCAAATTCAGATCTGAGACATTTCAAATTTGATTTTAGATCTAATAAAATAAAATTATATTAAATTAAATTTAGATTTAATTTTTTTACCTTGTTGGATAATTGGATTATCCTATGATGATCCTGCTGATTGCCCGAGGTTCTGGATCTAGCCACGTAAGTGCCTGATCTCTACTAGTATCCACTCGGGTTGGATCTAGAGATCTTCTTTTTCTTTATCACCTCTCCAAAAATTAGATCTGAATCTAACTTAAGGATCTTCAAAACTCTTTTCGAAGATCTGTAGTCGTCTCTACAGCAGTGCTGCCTTCTTCCTTTCTCATCTGCTTTTCTTGTCTAGATCGCACCAAACTAGAGCCCAAATCTTCTTGGGCATGGAGAGGAGAGAGAGGACTAGAAGATGGCATGGAGGAGGGAGAGGGGTAGCCTTGGGGCATGGGCTAAGAGAGAACTCTATTAAAGTTAGGCGTAGATAGGGTTTATATAGACCTTGCTGCGCCACGCAGTGCGACATCATCCCGGCCAATCACATTGCTTCATGCAATTAGATCTAAATTTAATTGATGGGATGACATCACCTGATCCAATCAGATTAGAGCCCCTTTAATTCATCCTTAGGAGGTACCAAGATTGGTCAAAGTTGAGTCTTAGGTGCCTTCCTAAGTTGATTCCAAGAAGCAACCTAGAGTCGCATCTGTATGGGACTCCAGGCATCCCTAACCATGGGTGCACGCCTCCCTAGATGTGCACCCCCTTCTTTCCAATTTTCAGCAAGGGGATAAGCCCCTATCTGCTCTCCAACAGGTGCATGACACATGGATAGATGTCTAAATGTCAAAGGTCAACATTTGACTAAAGTCAAAGGACAAGAATTAGCAGGTGATGAAAAATGGTAGGTGTTATCTCAAATTTATCTCATAAATTAAGTCAATCCTTTTCTGACCTGGACAAGCTCCAGTCAAACCAAGTAATGGTACTTGAGTGAGCACAAACACATTTGGCTCAGTCAAGATAACTTTAAATGATAGTAGAAGGAGAACGTTAGGCTCAATCGTGTGATAGCACGATTTTCTTGAACCTAATTAAATCTAATTCAAATCAATTGAACTGGATTAGTCCAATTAATGATATCCAGATCCAAACTCTTATTTGTGCGATTCAATTAGGTTTAGTTTTGCATGGTAATGGGATATGTCGCGATCTCTATCATTGACATTATCGAAATTTCTTTCGATGGATCAGAATTCTTCTGATTTAGACAACTAGAATGATCGATCATCTAAATCATTCTAATTACTCCTAAAATCTACCAATGACACCTAGTAGTATATGGTGGCAACCCATCAAAATTGAAAATGAATCTCTTGGTGTAGGTACCTGTATAATTAAGTTCTTCTATCTTGAACCTCGATCAGATTAGGGTTAAGGTAAACTCATCAAACCCTAATTTCTATCATATGATTTAACCATTCGATTCAAGTCCGATGTGAAAACCTTAATAGAAACTCTTTCTATTATTTCACTCTGCCATGGCCATGGGCTTATGGACTTGATTCTCATGATCCTCATAGGGCTGCTCGTCATCCACCGAGATAGATAGATTTCCTCTTGGTGCAATCCAATTCCTACAATGAATATGTCGTAGCCAACATACACCTCAGGGTTCCGAATGGCTAGGAGACCGAGTCATGGTGTAGTCAAACTATAACACCCTCAAGATGAACTACTGATGCACCTTAGGTCAAAGAACCAGACACACCACTGTAGCTTCGAGTCAGTCATTGACGAGAAGGTAGACTTCCTTATGATTGCTCGAGGTGGTCACGCTCAGTGCCCTCATTCTCTAACGAGTACCTGCACTCTCACTCCAGTGTTTCTACACTATAAACTCAAGTCTTATCTACTATAAAGAAGCGATTGTACACCAATCTTACAGATCAACCACCATCCTCATGATGATCCTACAGTCAGAAGCATTTTATGAGTTAATAACAAAAACTCATGTCTTAAATTTTTAACTCTTGAAAATATGAATTATCATTACCATTAACTCAAGAGATGTATCACAGACACTAAATACACATTTATGATAGAAAATAATTCATTTTATTATTTATAGTTAAAATTATAATTTTGCCCCAAGAAGTGTATTACAAGTGTCAGTCAATTCTGACTTCTAGGGCATAGATATCTAACAAACTCCCACTTGACCTAAATCTAATTGGCTACAAATCTAAATCTCATCTTCTCAAGGTGGGCTTCAATCTTCTACTAGCCCAACAGCTTTGTAAGTGGGTCTATCGCATTGTCTACAGAGTTGACTCTCTTGACCTCGACATAATTCTTTTCGAGGTAATCGTGGATGAGGTGGTATCGCCACTCGACGTGCTTGGATTTTTGGTGAGACCTCAGCTCCATAGCTAAAGCTATGGTGCCCTTATTTTCATAGTATAGAGGAATGGCATCTGATGGCATCACTCCAATTTTTGCGGCAAACTTCTTGTACCAGAATGCCTCCTTCATAGCTTTTGATGCAGCAATATATTCTACTTCCATGGTGGAATCCGCTATCATAGTTTTCTTGGAACTCTTCCAACTGATAGCTCCACCATTACACACAAACAGTCTCCTAGATGTCAACTTTTGATCATCAATATTGGACATAAAATCCAAGTCTGTATATCCCTGGACTTGGAGTTCTCCATTACCAGAGACCAACAACATATCCTTAGTTCTTTTCAAGTACTTAAGGATACATTTCATAGAAGTTCAGTGTTCTTCATCTGGATTCGACTGATATCGACTCGTGACACTCACAGCATGGGCTATATCAGGTCGTATACATAATATGGAATAAATGAGGCTCCCTATTGTTGAAGCATAAGAGATCTTGTTCATATGTTCTATTTCCTCAGGTGTGCTAGGGCACATCTTCTTGGAAAGATAAATATCATGTCTGAAGGGTACTAATCCCCTCTTAGAGTTTTCCATGCTAAACCTCTTTAGCACTTCTTCTATGTACATCTTCTGTGAAAGTCCTAGCATCCTATTCGGTCGATCTCTATAGATCTTAATTTCTAGAACAAAGAATACTTCACCTAGGTCTTTCATGGAGAATTCTTTGGATAATCACATTTTAACTATGGTTAACATGAAAATATCATTCCCAATAAGGAGGATATCATCCACGTACAATACGAGGAAGACAACAGCACTCCCACTAATCTTTTTGAAGACACATGGCTCTTCCTCATTTTTGATGAAACCAAATAATTTGATCACATCATTGAAATGAGTGTTCCAGCTCCGAGATGTTTGCTTAAGTCCATATATGGACCTTTACAGCTTGCATACCTTATGATCAGTATCACTGGATGTGAAACCTAGCGGCTATTCCATATAGATATTTTCATCAAGATATCTATTTAAGAATGCCATTTTCACATTCATTTACCATATTTCATAATCGAAATAGGCTACAACAGTAAGCAATGTGCGGATGGATTTTAGCATAGCTACCGACGAAAAGATATCCTGATAGTCAGTGCCTTCGCACTGACTACAATCTTTTGCCACTAATCTAGCTTTGAATGTCTCCACATTCCCATCTGCACCAATCTTTCTCTTGTAGATCCATTTACACCAATAGGTACTATACCTTCTGGTGGATCTACCAAGGTCCAGACTTGGTTTGAGTGCATCGAGTCAATTTTTAACTTCATTGCCTCTAACCATTTCTTGGAGTCAATATCCGATATCGCCTCATTATAGATTTTGGGATCATCACCATGAACCCCATTACCTACGAGGAATATTTTCTCTACTTCTTCTGAAATAGTATCTGAGTATCTCTCAGCGGGATGAAAAACTCTTTTCGATCTATGAGGTGGAGGAGGTAGTGTTTGAATTGGCTTAACCTGATTTGGTTCCATCTGATCCTTAGCTCATTGCTCTTGTGAGACTTTCTCATCGAGCTTGATTTGGTTTTCAATGCTGCTATCTTGAATAAATTATTTTTCAAGAAAGATGGCATGTCGACTCACAATCATGTTGTGATCTTCTGGAATATAGAAATAATATCCTAATGATTCTTTAGGATATCTTATAAATCGAGCTCTAAAGGATCTAAAGCCTAACTTGTCCGCTTGTTGTCTTTTGACATGAGCCGGACAACCCCAAATTCTGAGATAACTTAGACTTGGTTTTTTATCATACCATATCTCATATGATATGGTAGGAATGGTTTTAGAAGGAATCCTATTCAGTAAATATATTATAGTTAACAAAGAGTGTCCCCAAAGATAATCAGGAAGATTTGTGAAGCTCATCATAGATCGGACCATATCTAATAGGGTCCGATTCCTCCATTCTAAAATTTTATTGAGTTGAGATATTTCGGATGGAGTCCATTAAGAGATTATGCCATTTTCCTTGAGATAGTCCAAGAATTACCAACTAAGGTATTCACCTCTTCGATCTGATTAAAGAACCTTAACGAGTTTTTCAATTTACTTTTCTACTTCATGTCTGAATTCTTTGAACTTTTCAAAAGCTTTAGACTTGTATTTCATAAGATACACATACCCATACCTAGATAAATCATCGATAAAGATGATAAAATAGACAAAATTGCCTCTAGCCGGTACATCAAATGGGCCGCACACATCAGTATGTATTAGGGCAAGAAGATCCGTGGCCCTTTCCCCATATCCTACAAAAGGAAGTTTAGTCATTTTGCCATAAAAACAAGATTCACAAATTGGATATGACTCGAAAGTCAAGGGACTCAATAGCCCTATTTTCTCCAATTTGTTAACCCTATCTTTTGTTATATGACCTAGTCTTAGGTGCCATAGATATCTATCATTTGGACTATCCCTAGGTCATTTCATGGCATTCACATTTTGCTCAATATTAAAAATAGAAACATCAATATGTAACTGGTAAAGATCGTTAATAAGAAAACCACTTGCAATTTTATTTCTTTCATAAAGAATGTTACAATGGTCCTTAAGAAAACTAATTACATAGCCTTCTAATGCTAGACATGAAAAAGAAATCAAATTTTTGTTTGCTGTAGGCACATAATAATAATCTTTTAATACTAAGTCTAAACCAGATGGTAGTCGAAGAGGGTATGTTCCCACGATCACGATAGCAACTCTTGCTCCATTTTCGATGCTTAGGATCATCTCACCATCCCTTAACCTCCTGCTATCCTCAAGACCCTGCATAGAAGTGCACAAATAAGCACTAGAATCAGAGTCAAGCACCCAACTAAATGTAGAAGAAATCGTAAGGTTAGACTCAATAACGAGCATACCTCCAAAAGGACCTACCTCCTTCTTCTTTAGGATGGCCAGGTAAGTAGGGCGGTTCCACTTTCAGTGATCGTTATTGTTGTAATGAAAATACTTTCTTTTATCAGTGGCCTTCTTCTTCAGCTCTGCTTTTTTCTCCTTTCCTCCTTCCACCTTCTGCTTTTTCATAGACTTCTTCTTCTTTCCAAAAGACTTTCTCTTAGAAGAAGTTTGTTCCATAGCAAGCACTGAGCCTTTAGAATCTTTCATGGAAAGCTCAGTAGTGACCAACATATTCATAAGTTTGGCTAGGGAATTTTGAAGTTTATGCATATGGTAGTTCATGATGAACTTCCCATATGCATCAGTCAAGGATTGTAAAATTATATCATTTTGCAGATCCAGGTCCAACTTCACTCCGAGCTTCTCAAGCTTTTCCAAGTCCTTGATCATCATCAGACAATGATCTTGGACTGACTATCCATCACATATTTTAGCCTTAAAAAGTCATTTAGTGACTTGATACTTGGCTGCATGACTTTGTTCACCAAACATCTCTTGTAAGTGAGCCAACATTTGGCAGATAGTCTTGATATCTTCATGTTGGTGCTGAAGTTCATCAGACATCGAGCCCAATATATA
Organism: Cocos nucifera; assembly: GCA_006176705.1. Lineage (NCBI taxonomy): Eukaryota > Viridiplantae > Streptophyta > Magnoliopsida > Arecales > Arecaceae > Cocos > Cocos nucifera. The sequence continues at coordinate 30,637 of QRFJ01004624.1, forward strand.
ATATCTGGCATTATTATCTTCATCCATCTACTTATCAAGAGACGCTCTCTGTTCAGCGGATGGATGAGCTAGTAAGATGGGAGGATCCTGGTCCAATACATGAGTTAACTTCTCGAAATCCAAAATAATTTTGAAGTTCTGGAGCCAATCCTTATAATTGGGTTCGGTCAGTCTATGGGTGTCCAAGATACGTGCTAGTGGGTTGGATGCAGATATTTTCTTATAGAGAGTCAAAGTTTCTAGTTAGATATTATAATTAAGACTTAACCAATTTGTTTAAAGATTTTATTTTTAAATAAATTAGCTTCCACTATTTTCTCGGATCCCTACACTCCCTATGTAGAGATACAAAAATTTCTATGATTAATAATTTCTAGTGGGTGGTGCGGTCCCACCAACCGACTCATCACCTCACCTAATAGTTATTGGTAATGGGTTAGCCAATGAGTGAACAACTCTTATTCAATGATTCTCTAAACATGGTGCACCCAAACTTAGTCTCTAATTCATGAATCTCACCGTGTCCGAAATATTGATCCACTTCTTAGTTAAGTCAGACCCACCATTTGCATAGATTGGATTCCTAGTTGAGTCTCTCACCGTATCCAAAATTTTGAGTCCAATCCATCCTTCAGCCTGTAGCATCCAATGACTAATAGACATGGTTGTGATTTTTTGGTGCAACTAAACCACTGTAACCAGTCGAGAACAATCAATCCCAGAAAGGACCCATACATCTACAATGGTGGAAGACCTTAGACTTAATCTTTTCATAGGAAGATTTGATTTAGATCTCATTAAATTAGACATGACATAGTCATAACCATTATGACTAACCTAGTGGCATGGGTTAGCTCGGATTATTGACCACCTCGGATCAAAACTGAGCCAACAAATATGGCCAGGTAAGTGAGTTCGATGGAAGGGATATGTCATTAACTCTACAAGAACACATTCGAGTCGAGTAGCTTTCAATTAAAAACCAGTCAGTCGTATCTGCCAAACTTACCTTAGACACCAAATTATTGAGTCAGAATCAATTGGATTAGCCTATAATCTAGACTCTAACCACTGAGCCTAATTAGGTCTTAGCTTGATTGATCACTCATATCACTCGATCTTGACCCAGACTTAATCCTATTAGATTGGTCAATTTAAGCACTGTTGATCCCATCTAACCAACTCTTGATTCAGTTTGATCAATCACTCAGACCTAATTGAGGTACCCAAGCCCGAACCCAATATTATGAATATGTCTTAGATCTAAAATTCTTAATTTTAAATCTAATTAATATTTCATAATCTTAATTTTTAATTAAGTTTAGGGTTCACAATAAAATATATATATAAAATTCTAGGATTTCAGGATCTAGAATTTTACAGAAATTAAATTCTTAATTTTTTATTAAGGACGAACGCGCAGCATCCCTATACATCATAAGAACATCCTATCGAATGAAAGGAGAGAACATTTAAATCCTACTTTATTCTTATGATCGGACGGCCAAGGAGAATGCCTTAATTAGAAATATAAATCTACAAAATTAGTTAGATCTACATCATATATCTTATATATAAAATTTGATCCAACTTTATACAAGTTTTGCATACATCTCATGTATCATATCATGCATATTTTCAGATCTAAATTATCTCATAATTATCTAAAAAATTAGATTTAAATTGATCTCATCAAAATAAATTTTAATCTAGATAATTATGTAGAACTATTCTACAACTAGTCTAAACATGCATACATCAAACTCATATGAACCAAAAATTAAATAATTTTATTTACTATTTTTTAGATCTTATTATAATAATTATAATATTAAAAAATAATAAATAAATAGATCTAAAATTATAACTTAATTAAATTAAATTATGAACATGCAAGACTATGTATAGAACAGTTCTATTTTACAACTAGTCATGCATCTAATAAAACTTAGATCTAAATTATTTAATTTTAATTTTTTTAATTTTAGATCTAATCACATCTCATGGGATATCTAAAATCTTCTATTTATTAGATCAAAAATAAATTTAAATTAGATCTAAATAATTTTAGAACCTGGTTCTGATACTAGTTGAAAGAGAAATTCTGATTTTTTGGATCAGGTTCGTTCAGATCTGATTGGCTCAAGAGAGATATTTTAAAATTTTTTTCTTAAATTAAATCTAGATCTGAGATATTTTAGATTTAATTTTAGATCTAATAAAATAAAATTATATTAAATTAAATTCAAATTTAATTTTTTTACCTTGTTGGGTAATTGGATTACCCTGTGATGATCCTACTGATTGCCTGAGGTTCTAGATCTAGCCACGTAAGTGCTTGGCCTCTATCGGTATCCACTTAAGTTGGATCTGAAGATCTTCTCTTTTTTTATCATCTCTCCAATAATCATATCAAGGATCTGATTTGGAGGATCTTCAAAACTCCTTTCGAAGATCTACAGTTGTCTCTGCAGCAGTGCTGCCTTCTTTCTTTCTCATCAACTTTTTTCTATCTGGATCGCACCAAACTGGAGCCCAAATCTTCTTGGACATGGAGAGGAGAGAGAGGATCAGAAGATGGCATGGAGGAGGGAGAGGGGTAGCCTTGGGGTATGGGATAAGAGAGAACTCTATTAAAGTTAGGTGTAGATAGGGTTTATATAGACCCTGCTACGCCATGTAGTGCCACATCATCATGGCCAATCACATTGCTTCGTGCAATCAAATCTAAATATGATTGGTGGGATGACATCACCTGATCCAATCAGATGAGAGCCCCTTTAATTCATCCTTAGGAGGCAGCAAGACTGATCAAAGCTGAGTCTTAGGTGCCTTCCTAAGTTGATTCCAAGAAGTAACCTAGAGTCCCATCTATATGGGACTCCAGGCATCCCTATCCATGGGTGCACGCCTCCCTAGGCATGCACCCCCTCCTTTGCAATTTCTAGCAAGGGGATAAGCCCCTATCTACTCTCGAATAGGTGTATGATACATGGGTAGATGTCTAAATATCAAAGATCAACGTTTGACCAAAGTCAAAAGACAAGAATTAGTAGGTGATGAAAAGTGGTAGGTGTTATCTCAAATTTATCTCATAAATTAAGACAACCCTTTTCTGACCTAGACAAGCTCTAGTCAGATTAAGTAGTGGTACTTGAGTGAGCACAAACATATTTGGCTCAGTCGAGATAACTTTTAATAATAGTAGAAGGAGAACGTTAGGCTCAATCGTGTGCTAGCACGATTTTCTTGAACCAAATTAAATCTAATTCAAATCAATTGAACTGGGTTAGTCCAATTGATGATATCCAAATCCAAACTATTGATTGTGTGACCCAATTAGATTTAGTTCTATATGGTAATGGGATACGTCATGATCTCTATCATCGACATCATCGAAACTCCTTTCGATGGATCAGAACTCTTCTGATTTAGACAACTAGAATGATCGATCATCTAAATCATTTTAATTGCTCCTAAAATCTACCAGTGACACCTAACAGTATATGGTGGCAATCCATCAAAACTAAAAATGAACCTCTTGGTGCAGCTACCTGTATAATTAAGTTTTTCTATCTTGAGCCTCGATCAGATTAGGGTTAAGGTGAACTCGTCAAACCCCAATTACTATCATATGATTTAACCATTCGATTCAAGTCCGATGTGAAAATCTTAATAGAAACTCTTTCTATTATTTCACTCTGCCATGGCCATGGGCTAATGGACTTGATTCTCATGATCCTCATAGGACTGCTCCTCATCCACCGAGGTAGATAGATTTTCTCTTGGTGCAATCCAATTTCTATAATGAATATGCTATAGCCAACATACACCTCAGGATTCTGAATGGCTAGAAGATCGAGTTATGGTGTAGTCAAACTATAACACCCTCAAGATGAACTATCGATACACCTCAGATCAAAGAACCAGACATACCACTATAGCTTCGAGTCAGTCATTAACGAGAAGGTAGACTTTCTTATGACTGCTCGAGATAGTCACGCTTAGTGCCCTCGTTCTCTAACGAGTATCTGCACTCTCACTCCAGTGTCTCTACACTGTAGACTCAAGTCTTATCTATTATAAAGAAGCGATTGTACACCAATCTTATAGATCAATCACCATCCTCATGATGATCCTACGGTCGGAAGTATTTTATGAGTTAATAATGAAAATTCATGTCTCAAATTTTCAACTCTTGAAAATATGAAATATCATTACCACTAACTCAAGGGATGTATCACAGATACTAAATACACATTTATGATATAAAATAATTTATTTTATTATTTATAGTTAAAATTATAATTTTGTCCCAAGAAGTGTATTACAAGTGTCAGCCAATTCTGACTTCTAAGGCATAGATATCTAACAAACTCCCACTTGACCAAAACCCAATTGGCTACAAATCTAAATCTTATCTTCTCAAGGTGGGCTTCAATCTTCTACTGGCCCAACAGCTTTGTAAGTGGGTCTACCACATTGTCTGCAGAGTCGACTCTCTTGATCTCGACGTAATTCTTTTCGAGGTAATCGTGGATGAGGTGGTATCGCCACTCAATGTGCTTGGATTTTTTGTGAGACCTCAGCTCTTTAGCTAAAGCTATGGTGCCATTGTTGTCGTAGTATAGAGGAATGGCATCTGATGGCATCACTCTAATTTTTACGGTAAACTTCTTATACCAGAATGCCTCCTTCGCAGCTTCTAATGCAGCGATATATTCTACTTTCATGATGGAATCCGCTATCATAGTTTGCTTGAAACTCTTCCAACTGACAGCACCATCATTACACACAAACAGACTCCTAGATGTCGACTTTTGATCATCAATATCAGACATAAAATCCAAGTCTGTATATCCCTGGACTTAGAGTTCTCCATTACCAAAGACCAACAACATATCCTTAGTTTTTTTCAAGTACTTAAGAATACATTTCATAGAAGTTCAGTGTTCTTCACCTGTATTCAACTGATATCTGCTCGTCACACTCACAGCATGGGCTATATTAGGTCATATACATAATATGGAATACATGAGGCTCCCTATTATTGAAGCATAAGAGATCTTGCTCATGCGTTCTATTTCCTCAGGTGTTCTAGGGCATATCTTTTTGAAAAGATGAATACCATGTCTGAAGGGTACTAATCCCCTCTTAGAGTTTACCATGCTAAACCTCTTTAGCACTTCTTCTATGTACATCTTCTATGAAAGTCCTAGCATCCTATTCGGTCTATCTCTATAGATCTGAATTTCTAGAACAAAGGATGCTTCACCTAGGTCTTTCATGGAGAATTCTTTGGATAATCACATTTTAACTATGGTCAACATGGGAATATCATTCCTAATAAGGAGGATATCATCCACGTACAATACGAGGAAGACAACAGCGCTCCCACTGACCTTTTTGAAGATACATGACTCCTCATTTTTGATGAAACCAAATAATTTGATCACATCATTGAAACGAGTGTTCTAGCTCTGAGATGCTTGCTTAAGTCCATATATGGACCTAGCAGTATAGGGTGACATCTAGAATGATCAAACTCTTCTGATTTAGACAACTAGAATGATCGATCGTCTAAATCATTCTAATTGCTCCTAAAATCCACCAGTGACACCTAGTAGTATATGGTGGCAATCCATAAAAATTGAAAATGAACCTCTCGGTGTAGCTACCTGTGTGATTAAGTTCTTCTATCTTAAGCCCTGATCAGATTAGAGTTAAGGTGAACTCGTCAAACCCTAATTTCTATCATATGATTTAACCATTCGATTCAAATCCAATGTGAAAATCTTAATAGAAACTCTTTCTATTATTTCACTCTACCATGGCCATGGGCTTATGGACTTGATTCTCATGATCCTCATAGGGCTACTTCTTATCCATCGAGGTAGATAGATTTCTTTTTGGTGTAATCCAATTCCTACAATGAATATGCTATAGCCAACATATACCTCAGGGTTTTGAATGGCTAGGAGATTGAGTCATGGTGTAGTCAAACTATAACACCCTCAAGATAAACTACCGATGCACCTCAGGTCAAAGAACCAGATACACCACTGCAGCTTCGAGTTAGTCATTGATGAGAAGGTAGACTTGCTTATGACTGCTCGATGTGGTCACGCTCAGTGTCCTCATTCTCTAATGAATACTTGTACTCTCACTTCGATGTCTCTACACTATAGACTCAAGACTCATCTATTATAAAGCAGTGATTATACACCAACCTTCTAGATCAATCACCATCCTCATGATGATCCTACAGTTGGGAGCATTTTATGAGTTAATAACAAAAATTCATGTCTTAAATTTTCAACTCTTGAAAATATGAATTATCATTACTATTAACTCAAGGGATGTATCACAGACACTAAATACACATTTATGATAGAAAATAATCCATTTTATTATTTATAGTTAAAATTATAATTTTGCTCCTAGAAGTGTATTACAAGTGTTAGTCAATTCTGGCTTCTAGGGCACATATATCTAATAGACTGCACAGGATCAGACCAAGAAGCGCAAGCCAGATCAGAGCCAAGTAGAGTGCTTCTTCTGTAAGAAGCAGGGGCACTGGAAGAGGAACTGTCCTCTGCACATTGCCTTTCTGGATCCAAACTGGTCGAGGAAGAAGCAAGTGGTTGTTGGACAAGGTAATCATATGATAACATCTTGTAATTTTTTCTTATTTGATTCTACTACCTGGATATTAGATACTAGAAGCCCTTATCATATTTGTAATTCTATGTAGGGCTTGCAGGTCAGCAGGAGATTTGATCAAGGTGAGAGGTTCCTGAACGTTGGAGATGGAAGATAAGTTTCAATTCTAGCTTTAGGAATCATGAACCTTGTAATCAATTCAAATAAAGTTATTCTTAATGAATGTCATTATTGTCCAACTTTCTTATTGAATGTTATTTCTGTAGGCCTTTTGGCCATGAATCATTTTGAAATATCAATAAAAAAAAAAATTTGTAATATCATTTTGAATGGTGTTACAATTTTGATTGGACAATTGAATAATGAAATTTATTTACTTTCTATGCCTGTTAACATGGTTCAATCCTCCAATAGATGCCCTAGAAATAGTGATGTGTCTGATGTTTACCTTCGACACTATAGGCTAGGTCATATTAGAAAGAATAGAATTAACATGTTAACTCAAGAAGGAACTCTTGAGGTTAGTGATTGTGAGTCACTTCCAACCTGTGAGTCCTGTCTTCTTGGTAAGATGACTAAGTCACCTTTTACTGAAAAAGATGAACGAGCCATTGAACTCTTGAGTTTAGTACATTCAAATGTTGTGGACTCATGAGCTCAAATGCCAGAGGTGGATATTTCTACTTCATAATCTTCACAGATGACCTATGGAGGTATGGTAATGTCTATTTAATGAAGTATAAGTCGGAGTCATTTGAAATGTTCAAACTATTTCTAAATGAGGTAGAAAAGCAAACTGGGAAGAGTATTAAAACTCTTCAATCTGATCGAGGGGGTGAGTATCTTTTTAATGAGTTTTTAATATATCTTAAGAAGAATGGGATTCTCTTCCAGTGGATCCCTCCTGGAATACCACAACATAATGGTGTGTCTGAAAGAAAAAATCAGATCCTGTTGGACATGGTTCGATCCATGATGAGATTTGTTGGTTTGTCGATTTTTCTATGGAGATATGTGCTCGAGTCAGCTTGTTACATTCTAAATAGGGTTTTGAGTAAATCTATTAATAAAACACCATATGAAATATAGACAGGGAGTAAGCCAATGCTTTCACACCTTAGGGTTTGGGGGTGTCCGACTTACGTCAAACGTTTGATGACAGACAAGCTTGGACCTAGGTCTAATAAGTATAGTTTTATAGATTACCCAAAAGAAACTAAAGGGTACTACTTCTACCTTGCTGATGAGCAAAAAGTGTTTATCAGCCTTAAGGCAGTCTTTTTAGAAAAGGAGTTTCTTCGTGAAGGAACTAATGCCTCTAAAGTCAAACTTGATGAAGTACGATAGGTGGAAGAACAGACATAAGTTGTTGAACCTGAGCTGGATCTGATTAGATCAGACCCAGAACCCATTGTAGAAGCATCCTTAAGGAGATCTGGTAGACTACCACATCAACCAGATAGATACTATGGTTTTCTAATCTGGGATGGGGATCCTATCGAACTTGATGAAAACGATCAGAATCCAATCACCTATATGGATACAATGCAGAGATTTGACTCTGAGAAATGGCTTGAGGCCATGAAATCTGAGATGGAATCCATGAAAGTCAATGATGTATGGACATTGGTTGACCCACCTGAAGGGGTAAAACCCATAAGATGTAAGTGGATCTTCAAGAGAAAAAGAGGCGTAGACGGAAAGGTGGAGTCCTATAAAGCCTATCTGATTGCCAAGGGGTGTCATCAATGTTATGGTATTGACTATAATGAGACATTCTCTCCTGTGGTAATGCTCAAATCCATTCGGATAATGCTTGCCATAGCTACCCATCTGGACTATGAAATCTGATAGATGGATGTGAAAACAGCTTTCCTGAATGGAGAGCTGGATGAAGAGGTGTATATGATACAACCTGAAAATTTCAAGTTCATAGATGAGTCTAAGGTGTGTAAGCTTTAGAGGTCCATTTATGGACTAAAGCAGGCATCTCAGAGCTGGAACATACGATTTGATAGAACAATCAAAATATGTGGCTTTGTTAAGAATGAAGAGGAGTCCTGCATATACAAATGGGCTAATGGTCCAGCAATAGTATTTCTAGTATTGTATGTGGATGACATTCTTTTAATTGGAAATGATGTCCCTGCATTACAAGGAATAAAGATCTAACTGTCATCACAGTTCTCAATGAAAGATCTGAGAGAAGCTTCCTACATCCTAGGGATGAAGATCTATAGAAATAGATCTAAAAGGTTGCTTGGATTGTCCCAGTCCACGTACATTGACACTATACTGAAATGATTCAGCATGAAAAATTTTAAGAAAGACTATATATCGATAGGCCATAGAATTTCTTTTTCAAAGAAGGATTATCCAACAACATCTCTAGATAGAGAGCGTATGAATAGAATACCATATGCTTCAGCAGTGGGTTCTATAATGTACACCACGATATGTACGTGACCAGATGTGGCATACTCACTAAATGTAATGAGTAGATACCAATCTAATCTAGGGGAGAATCACTGGAAGGTTGTTAAAACCATCCTGAAGTATTTAAAAAATACTAAGGACTAGTGGCTTGCATATAATGAATCGGACCTAAAACTTGTAGGGTTCACAGACTCCAGTTTTCAGTCCGATCATGATGATAGCAAGAGTGTGTTAGGATATATATTTATTCTTAATGGTGGGGGCGTCTGCTAGAAGAGTTCCAAGCAGCACACTATGGCCAATTCAATTTGTGAGGTGGAGTATGTCACTACATCAGATGCTACCAAAGAAGCAGTGTGGCTAAGAAAATTCATCATCCAGCTTAGAGTAGCATCCTCCCTTGATGGTCTAGTTTTGCTTTATTACAATAGCTCTGGAGCCATTGCTCAGGCGAAGAAATCAAAGGCACACCAACGGACGAAGCATATTTACGCCACTATCATCTTGTTTGAGAGATTATGGATTAAGATGATGTCGACCTTCAGAAGATCGACGAAAAGAAGAACCTAACCAACCCATTCACTAAAGCTGTTGCAGTGAAGGAGTTCGATGACTTTAAGTCGAAGATAGGTATCAGATACTACACTGATTGGCTTTAGTCCAAGTGGAAGATTGTTGGAAATGTATCCAAAAGTCAATCATCAGTCTATTGGTGGTTGGGCCATATATTTATAATTGTATATGAATTATCAATTAATAAAAATTATTTTGATATTTTTCATCATAAATTTTGTTGTCTTCTAATGAACTTCTATGTTGTGATGAAGTCCTTAGGATTATCTAGATTCGGCAAAGAAGGATTTGTCATTTAGTCCATAAATAGTTTACAACCAAATGATATGTTATTACTTAAGATGACAATGTTTATCAAATATAGATCATTGTGTACCATATATGTTGGTTGTCCTCATAACCAAGGAGTGTCGAGACACTGATACGGCATGCAAGTGAGATGTATGGGTACATCTGCACTAAACGTGATCAACTTCAGGACTTTTCTCCTATCAAGATTAGCTTCGATGGAATATGGATATAAATATTCCTCCGATCTGAGATCACCACGGTAACTTTCAAGCAACTCACTGTGTTTGGTGCCAGACTATCTGAATTTCTAATTCAGTGATAGAAGATTTCTGGGCATAGTCAAGTACTTATGGAGTTAGTGCGTGTATCAAGATGGGATTGACTACTCCTGATTTTAGGAGCTATGTTCAATTGTGTTTCAATTTAGCAAAACCTTGGCTAGGGTTGTCTTAGTGGAGAGTCACGGGACTAATTTCTTTGATACATGACATGGATGTATTTTCTAGGGTTGACAGTCTAACCCTGAGTCATCTATTACATAGAGGTCATAGGGATGAATTATACGGTAACCATATTTGCGTAGGTTCTGAATGTTGCGATTGCGATTAGTCGACCTATCCAGACATCGGGTACCATTACTAGATGGTCACTTCAATTAGTATAAAAATTGATTTCTATGCTTTCAACATAGGTTCGGACCTGTGGGATCACACACATTAGGAGTTTCTACTTGATCTGATGGCTGATCTAGAGTCCCATTTGGTTTGGGACTCTATGGTCAAGAGTCCCACTAGATTAAGACTCTATGATCAAGAGTCCTATTGGACTAGGACTTTGAGTCCTACTCATCTGAAACTCTCTGATCAAGAGTTTCACTAGTCTGAGACTCTATGATCATGAGTTCGATTCGTTTGGGATACTAGGTTCAAGAGTCCCACTGATTTAGGACTCTTCAAGAGTTTCATGTTGATAGGACTCTATTGTCCAGTAACCCATTTGATTTGGACTCAGATATTTTTAAAGGATTAATTAGAAATTTGATTATTGATTAGCTTAATTTAATTGAGCGATGAGGATTCAATCAAGTCCAATTAAATTTGATTCGGTTGGATTTGATCCGATCAGGTCATGAGATGACCTAATCGCTATGGGAGTTTTGACCCTGATTTGATCATGACCTAAATCTAATTAATTTCTAATTTGATTAGAATTTTATTGGATTAGGCTAAGCCTAATTTGGATGGGTTTAATCTAATTTAGTTGGATCTAGATTATTTAGTTTGGTTGAAACCAATTAGGACCAAGTCAAATAAAGTTTGAATTCAAATTCTCCCATGTGCCAATCATTTTTGACTTTTTCACTCTGCTTCCCATGCCCACCCTTTTGTTTGTCGAATATTTTTTGGAGAAATAAAAATGCACACATAGAAGGAGAGTCCTTCTACGTGTTAAACATAAGGGAGGGGGCGTTGGATAAGGAAAAGAGGCTCATTTGATTTTTGAAATCAAGTGGTTAAAACCTCTCAACCACTCGACCCTTATCGTTAGCTATGCAGTTTTCCCATGGTATTCATGTCAATAAATTATGAGAATTTTTGTGTGTATAGGAGAAGGGGTTAGCATTATGTGGTAAAAATTTTAGACTGTTTGGAGATTAGTTCTAGGCAAAAAAAATCTTGGAGTGAAGGTGAATGGATCCTATAGCACTTTACCTTTTCCTCATGCCTCTCTTCTCTTATGATTTTCACCTCTAAGAATATCCTATTTTTGTTAGATATGTGTGCCCTAGAAGCCAGAATTGGCTGACAATTGTAATACACTTCTAGGGGCAAAATTATAATTTTAATAATAAATAATAAAATAGGTTATTTTCTATTATAAATGTGTATTTAGTGTCTATGATACATCCCTTGAGTTAATGGTAATGATAATTCTTATTTTCAAGAGTTGAAAATTTAAGACAAGAATTTCATTATTAACTCATAAAATGCTCCTGATCATAGGATCATCATGAGGATGATAATTGATCCAGAAGGTTGGTGTACAATCGCTTCTTTATAGTAGATGAATCTTGAGTCTACGATGTAGAGATACTGGAGCGAGAGTATAGGTACTTGTTAGAGAATGAGGGTACTGAGTGTGACCACCTCGAGCACTCATAAGAAAGTCTACCTTCTCATCGATGATTGACTCGAAGCTGCAGTGATGTATCTGATTCTTTGACCTAAGGTGCATCGGCAGCTCACCTTGAGGGTGTTATAGTTTGACTATACCATGACTCGGTCTCCTAGCCATTCGAAATCCTGAGGTGTATGTTGGCTATAGCATGTTCATTATAGAAATTGGATTGTACCAAGAGGGAATCTATCTACCTCGGTGGATGAGGAGCGGTCCTATGATGATCATGAGAATCAAGTCCATAAGTCCATGACCGTGGTAGAGTGAAATAATAAAAAAAGTTTCTATTAAGGTTTTCACATCAAACTTGAATCGAATGATTAAATCATATGATAGAAATTAGGGTTTGACGAGTTCACCTTAATCCTAATATGATCGGGGCTCAAGATAGAAGAACTTAATCACACAGGTAGCTGCACCGAGAGGTTTCTTTTTAATTTTGTTGGGTTGCCACCATATACTGCTAGGTGTCGCTAATGGATTTTGGGAGCAATTAGAATGATTTAGATGATCGATCATTCTAGTTGTCTGAATTAGAAGAGTTTTGATCCATCGAAAGAAGTTTCGATGATGTCGATGATGGAGATCATGATATATTTTATTATCATATAGAACTGAACCTAACTGGATCACACAAACAAGGGTTGGGATCTGGATATCATCAATTAAACTAACCCAGTTCAATTGATTTGAATTAGATTCAATTAGGTTCAAGAAAATCGTGCTAGTACAAGATTGAACCTAATGTTCTTCTTATATTATCATTAAAAATTATCTCGACTGAGCCAAATAAGTTTATGCTCACTCAGGTACCTTTACTTGGTTTGACTGAAGCTTGTCCAAGTTAGAAAAGGGTTGTCTTAATTTATGAGATAAATTTGAGACAATACCTGCCATTTTTCATCACCTGCTAATTCTTGTCCTTTGACTTTGGTCAAATATTGACATTTGATACTTAGATATCTATCCATGTGTCATGCACCTATTGGAGAGCAGATAGGAGCTTGTCCCCTTGCTAGAATTTAGAAAGGAGGGGCCGCACGCCTAGGGAGGCGTGTGCCCATGGATAGGGATGCCTGGAGTCCCATACGGATGGCACTCCAGGTTGCTTCTTGGTTTCTACTTAGGTGGCCCATAACTATAGACTTTGACCAGTCTTAGGCACCATCTAAGGATGAATTAAAGGAGCTCTCATTTGATTAGATCAGGTGATATCATCCCACCAATCAGATTTAGATCTAATTGCACAAAGCAACATGATTGGTCGGGATGATGTGGCACTGCATGGCACAACAAGATCTATATAAACCCTATCTATGCCCAACTTTCATAGAGTTCTCTCCTAGCGATGCCCCAAGGCTGCCCCTCTCCCTCCTCCATGCCATCTTCTGGTTCTCTCTCTTCTCTGTATGCCTAAGGCATGTTGGGCTTCAGTTTGATGCGATCCAGGCAAGAAAAAGCTAACGAGAAAGAAAGAAGGCGGCACTACTGCGGAGACGATAATAGATCTTCAAAAAGGAGTTTTGAAGATCCTCCAAATCAGATCCAGATCTAATTTTTGGAGAGGTGATAAAGAAGGAGAAGATCTCCTGATCTAGTCCGAGTGGATATCGGTAGAGAATAGGCGCTTGCATGGCTAGATCCAGAATCTCAGGCAATCAGCAAAATCATCAAAGGATAATCTGATTATCCAACATCAAATTGGTTAAGTTTTAATTACAATATCTAACTAGAAACTTTGACTCTCTACAAAAAAATATCTGCATCCAACTCACTAGCACGTATCCTAAACACCCATAGACTGACCGAACCCAATTACAAGGATTGGCTTCGAAACTTCAAAATTATTTTGGATTCTGAGAAGTTAACTCATGTATTAGATCAGAACCCTCCCACCTTACCAGCTCATCCATCCACTGAACAGAGAGCATCTTTTGATAACTAGATGGATGAAGATAACAAGGCCAGATATTACATGTTGGATTCGATGTCTGATGAACTTTAACACCAATATGAATATATCAAGACTGCCCACCAAATGTTGGCTCACCTACAAGAGATGTTTGGTGAACAGAGTCACATAGCCAAGTATTAAGTCACTAAACGACTTTTCAAGGCTAAAATACATGATGGGCAGTTAGTCCAAGATCATTATCTGATGATGATCAAGAACTTGGAAGATCTTGATAAGCTCGGAGTGAAGTTGGACTTGGATTTGTAGAATGATATAATTCTGCAATCCTTGACTGATGCATATGGGTAGTTCATCTTGAACTGCCATATGCATAAACTTTAAAATTTCTTGACCGAACTTATGAATATGCTGGTTACTACTGAGCTTTCCATGAAAGGTTCTAAAGGCTCAGTGCTTGTTATGGAACGAACTTCTTCCAAGAGAAAGTCTTTTGGAAAGAAGAAGTCTGTGAAAATGTAGAAGGTGGAAGGAGGAAAGAAGAAAAAGATAGAGCTAAAGAAGAAGGCTGCTGATAAAGGAAAGTATTTTCATTACAATAATGATGGCCACTAGAAGCGAAACTGCCCTACTTACTTGGCCATCCTGAAGAAGGAGGTAGGTTCTTCTGGAGGTATGCTCGTTATTAAGTCTAATCTTACGATTTCTTCTGCATCCAGTTGGATGCTTGACTCTAGTTCTAGTGCTCATTTATGCACCTCTATGTAGGATCTTGAGGATAGCAGAAGACTGAGGGATGGTGAGATGATCCTATGCATCGAAAATGAAGCAAGAGTTGCTCTCGTGGTGGTGAGAACATACCCTCTTTGACTACCATCTGGTTTAGACTTAGTTTTAAAAGACTGTTATTATGTGCCTACAATAAGTAGAAATTTGATTTTTGTTTCATGCCTAACACTAGAAGGCTATGTAATTAGTTTTCTTAAGGACCATTGTAACATTTTTTATGAAAGAAATAAAATTACAAGTGGTTTTCTTATTAATGGTCTTTACCAGTTACATATTGATGTTTCTATTTTTAATATTGAGCAAAATTTGAATGCCATGAAATGACCTAGGGATAGTCCAAACGATAGGTATCTATGGCACCTAAGACTAGGTCATATAGCAGAAGATAGGGTTAACAAATTAAAGAAAATTGGGCTATTGAGTCTCTTAACTTCTGAGTCATATCCAATTTGTGAATCTTGTCTTCATGGCAAAATAACTAAGCTTCCTTTTGTAGGATATGGGGAAAGAGCCATAGATCTTCTTGCCTTAGTACATACCGATGTGTGTGGCCCATTTGATGTATCGGCTAGAGGTAATTTTATCTATTTCATCATCTTTATTGATGATTTATCTAGGTATGGATATGTGTATCTTATGAAATACAAGTCTGAAGCTTTTAAAAAATTCAAGGAATTCAGACATGAAGTAGAAAAGCAAATAGGAAAATCCATTAAGGTTCTTCGATTAGATCGAGGAGGTGAATACCTTAGTCAAAAAATTTTGGACTATCTCAAGAAAAAAGATAGTCTCTCAATGGACTCCATCCGAAACACCTCAACTCAACAGGATTTCAGAATGGAGGAATCGGACCCTATTAAATATGGTTCGATCCATGATGAGCTTCACAAACCTTCTTGATTATCTTTAGGGACACTCTTTGTTAATTGCAATATATTTACTGAATAAGGTTCCTTCTAAAATCATTCCAATCACACCATATGAGATATGGCATGGCATGAAACCAAGTTGAGTCATCTGAGAATTTGGGGTTGTCTGGCTCATGTCAAAAGACAACAAGCAGACAAGTTAGACTTCAGGTCCTTTAGAGCTCGATTTATAGGATATCCTAAAGAATCATTAGGATAATATTTCTACATTCTAGAAGATCACAATGTGATTGTGAGTCGACATGCCATCTTTCTTGAAAAATAGTTTATTCAAGATAGCGGCATTGGAAAGCAAATCAAACTCGATGAGAAAGTCTCACAAAAGCAATGAGCTAATGACTAGATGGAACCAAATCAGGTTGAGCCAATTCAAACACTACCTCCTCCACCTTGTAGTTTGGAAAGAGTTTTCCGTCCCCCTGAAAGGTACTTAGGTACTATTTTTAAGGAAGTAAAGGAAATATTCCTCGTAGGTAATGGTGTTCATTGGTGATGATCCCAAAACCTATAACGAGGTGATATCGGATATCGACTCTGAGAAATGGTTAGAGGCAATGAAGTCAGAAATTGACTCGATCTAACCAATGAATAATTAGGCTCAGCTTTGGTTGGCTAACCTAACCACCATTTAGAAAGATATAGTCAGAAAATCATATAATGAATGATAATTCCATCAGTTGATAAGCACTAGGCCTTTAGGCCTCCAATGACTATCCAATTGATGGACCCATTATTATCCACCTAATGGGAGGCTATGATCTAGTTATCAACATAACTATTTCATTTTAAGGATCTAATAATTTTAGAGAATTTTAATTTAAGAAAGAGAGAAGGTCAGATGAATCAACTTATTATGATCCTTCCACTGGCTTCACTAACTCAGCTTAAGGGAGACCATTTATAGGCTGGTCTAGGAGCATATAAATTAGTCACACTGATTTACCTAGCTGATATGGATTAGCTCAAATAGTCAAATGATCCAATCAAAATATAATCTTATCAAGAGGTCAGGTAAGTTTGATCGATGGGAGGATCTACCAAAGCTTGCCTTAGACACCATCAAAAATGATCAAATAAATGAGCTACCAATTAAAAACCACTAATCTAATTTATCTTAGATACCAACTAGTTTAATTAATTTCAATTAGATCAACCTAACAGTTCATGCTAGATCATGTAGCTAAGAATCAAGTCCATCTTAAGTCTTGTTAAAGATATGAACTTGATCAACTACAACTATTGTAATTGATCTAGAGAATCTTTGACCTAATATAAGACAACAATTGATTAGATTTAGTTAATTCTCTAATTAAATCCATTCTTTAATCTAATCCTAGGTCTAACCCAATTAATGGACCTAATCTCTACTAATCCATTTAACCCAATGTGTTATGATTTGTGTCTTAGGATCTTCAATTCATAATCCTAGATCCTAATCAAACAACTTCTTAATTCTTAATTAAGTTTTGGGCTAAGAATTGGGGTTCAACATTTCAAAAATAATTTTTATATTTATAAAATATTTTTATAATATGATTCTATCAACCAAGTTGCATGTTTGATTTATAATCAATATGCAAGTCAAATAAGCATGAAACTACTTTAGATCTAATCTAAACAAGTTCATGTAATTGAAATAATTTCAACTATAATCAATCATAAATTATCTTAGATCAAATCTAACATATTTATGATGATTAAAATTAGATTAAAATATTTTTATAAAATCTCTTAGATCTAATCTAAAATTCTATGATCAATGCTTTAGATCAGCATGTACTAGGATACTTTCCACTATAAGGATAACCAGGATAACCTTGTAGTCCATCCAATCTAAAAAGTTTTATTTTTAGATATAAAATTATTTTAAATCTATTAAATTATAAATAAAATTATATCAAATCTAATAGATTTATGATTAGTAGCGAATCAACATGAACTAGGACAATCTTTCCACTATATGGGATAAACCTTACAGCAGGATAACCTTATAGCAGCTCATGTGATCAAAAATTTTAATTTTAGATTTAATAATTAGATTATAAATTAAATCTAATCTAAGAAATAATCTAAATATGCTCAAATAATCATGTAATAAGAACCTAGCTTTGATACCATTTGAAGAAAACAAATCTAGGATTTCAAGGCTAGATCTTGAAATTTTTCAAGATCAGATAGCGAAAGACTAAAAATTAATTAAAATTAATTTTAAATATTAAAAAATATCCTAGATCTATGATCTATTATATGATCATGGCATGTTAGTAAATCAAAAATTAAAATTTAAAGAAGAAACTAAAACATGTTGATCACATCAACATGTATATATACTACATCAAATGTTGGTATGAAAATAAAAGATCAAATCTATTACCTATGCAAGTTAGACGTTCTAACTTACTGATCTAGGCTTGAAGATTAAGTTGTGAGCTACACACATGTCGACCTCCAGGAGTCGTCCACACGAGCCCATGATCACGATCAGAAGTTCTGATGCAGGAAATCAACACA
This sequence comes from Cocos nucifera, assembly GCA_006176705.1. Classification (NCBI taxonomy): domain Eukaryota; kingdom Viridiplantae; phylum Streptophyta; class Magnoliopsida; order Arecales; family Arecaceae; genus Cocos; species Cocos nucifera. The sequence goes on from QRFJ01004624.1 coordinate 48,919, forward strand.
GTATGCTAATACTATGCTGATCCTTCTTCGACAATCAATTTGGAACCATCTTCTTCAAATCTTGGACTTTTCAATTTTTAGAAGAAAAGAAAAGAGATTTTTGAACCTTTGACACCTTTCAAAAATCTCTAAAGAAGGAGGAAGGGATCAAAGAAAAATCCTAGAAGAAGAATCCTTCTTCTTCCTCTTATTTTCTCTCACCTAGACACCTAGATTAGTGTCTATCAAATCCCCATGTCCCAATACTCTTTCTTCCTAATTTTCATATGCCCTAAAGGTCTCTCAATGTTCTAGAATATATCCAAAAATCAGCACAAAAATTCATCCTATATAGAGAGATATAGAGGAGTCCTTGTTGGTTAAAACTCTTAGACTAGGAAAGACGAAATAGGCAACTAGTTGGGGCGCCCAACATTTGGACGCCCCCTTCTTTGTTTTAGGCGTGGACCAAGAATAAGGAGTGCACAAAATCCTCCTCTTTCCCATGAAAAATCTAGAGAAAAAATAGGAGTATAGGTGGCATAAGGAAGGAGGAATTTTGTTTGCAACAAACCCTATCAAATAGAGTTTGATTTCAAAACAAATGTCCAAATTTGACTTGGTCCATAACCACTTGCCATGTAAGAAAGAAGGGAGGGAGTAGAGTGCACGTGAAGGCATGAGAGAAAGGATTTTCCATGAAAAAATCCTAAAAAATAGGCATAGGGGCCTAGGGTGGGCGTGGGAGTCCAAGTGGCGCAAGGTAAGAAGTTCCTAGTCTCACTAGGATTCTTACGTTATCTTGGTCAAACATGATTTTCTCAAACCAAATCAAACTAGAATTAATTCAACCTAATTAAATTAGATCCTAAATAAATTAAAAAGTTAATTAAATTATATTAAATTAGATTTAATTTTGATTTAATTTGCTAATCAAATTAGAAAATTTGGTTGACCCAAGTCCTAGTTGAACTAGGATTAGTTCTTCCTTGCACTTGGCTTATCCAATAAACTAATTGGACTTGATCCAATTAAGCCTAAATTAAATCTAATTAAATTATATTTAATTAGACATAATCTCAGTGCTTTGGCTTAATCTAATTAAGTCAATTAGCAATTGAATTACTAATTGATCCTCCTACAATATTTGCACTAGGTTAAACATCAATCGTATTGATTGTTTAACCCTATAATGATTCTTAATCGTTGATCAACCATCCAATCAGATCATGAACTCTAATGTATATGACCTCATAGGTCTGAATCTAAGCTGATAGCATATGAATAAATTTTTATACCAATCAAAGTAACCATCTAGCAATGGTACCCGATGGTCGGAT
>QRFJ01004624.1:50262-97762 GCA_006176705.1 Cocos nucifera
TAAGTCGAATTATAAGAATAACATCTTTGATCCAGCAGAATATACGTTTCCACATAATTCATCCTCTTGATCAAAATGCTCAAAGGACACCTTAAAGTTTAACTATCAACTCTGATCAGGTTGTCCACATCGTATTTCAAAATATCAAATCCATCTGATGAATTATCCTAGCCAAGATTTTACTATATTGAAATACAGTGATACATTTTCTCCAACTCTTGGAAGTGGTCATTCATCATTGATACATATTACTGATCTGCAGTACTTGACTGTTGCTAGGAAGCTTCATTACTGAACTTAGAGAAATTTAGTTGGTTTGATACCAAAGCACAACGATGCTGGCAAGTCACTAAGATAATCTCAGGTCTCTAAGGACACTTATACATATATCCATCAGAGACATTCTCGTTGAATAGAATGCTCTAGAATTGATCACGTATCCAATGACGATGTATACATACACATTCACACTATATATTTACCAGATTTCCACACTCTTTGGTTAAGAGGACAATCAAACCCTATATGAACATACGAGTGGACCTATTGCTCGATAGATGCTGTAGTCCTAATTAATAGCCTATCCATTGGTGTGTGAACAAGTTTTAGGACTAATTCGGATAAAATTCTCTCTATTATCAGCTAAATTGTCCTTTAAGACTTTATCACAATAATGGGAAGTTTGTTAGAAGATGTTATACTTTGTGATGAAAAAATGTCAAATAATATATTTTATTTATTTAAATGAATCAATTATAGATGGCCAAATATAGCGTCAAACCATCAATAGACTGATGATTGACTTTGGAATATATTTCAATACTAAAAGCCTAATGTAGTTAAATGATTGTATTAACTTAAGATTGGACTTTTAATCAAAGACTTATTCTTATTATTTTTATTTCAAATTATCGGTTAGCTCTAACCTTCTCAATTCGAGGGAATTTTCCTAATTTCCTAGTAAGGGAGAACAAGAGTAACAGGGGGGTACATAGAATGCCCAAATGAAATCAAACTACACACAACCCAACTTGGTTGATCACTTGATAAGTACCATAAATGTATCAATAAAGAGTATAATTATCAATTAGATTTATTTACTACTATTTAAGGAATTAATGATCAATTCACATATTTTTTAAGAAGAGAAAAATTAATATTTTAATAAATTTAAAAAATTAATTAAAAAAATTAATAAAATAAAAAATAAAATAATAATTCAATTTGGATAAAGAGCTCATTTTTTTATAGAATGAAATAAGTCGAGCAAAACGATAGCTAAAATAGAGAGGAGAAGACATGAATTTCTAAAAAAACAATAAAAATAAATAAAAAATTAAATAAAAAAAATGGCTCAGGCCAACTCAAAGCCGCCGTGTCCATATAGCCAGCGCGGTTCCAAAACGCGTCGACAGGCCGACGGGATGCCCTTCAGATGAGATGTGCGCTCACTCAGCTGAGCAAACCGCACCCAATAGCTTGATCTGCCCATACTGTACCTGAAGCTACCTTACGCCAATGCTCCTCAAGTGCTTCCGGAACTGACGACATCGAAAGTATGTGGGAAGAGTACGAATGCTCATCTTTAGACAGTAGCTATCGGTTGTATGTCCGGGCACGCATCAGATCTCCTTAGAGTGCTCAGCCTTCGAGACCTGAGGACAGATGGTCATGGGGGCCTAGAGGTGTCCGGGCCGTCGCTATCCATGCGAGCGGTATCTAACTCACTCCCTATATTATAACAATTTAAATAAAATCTTTATAAATAACTACTATTAAGTACTCGATAATATATACTATATATTATTTATTAACATTACAAAAGTTTCTCAATCGCAGGCGTTATATTCGACCTACCTTCTTTCTATCTGATAGATCGAAAAGAGCTCGCTACGGTTTGGTCAATTACTCCAATTCTCTTCAATAGCCTATAAACTGGATCAGTTTAATTGAAATATGAAAAATATATAAGTTTAATTTACTAATAACAATTTAAAAATTCAGTTACCTCTCTAGGGTAACCTTAACGACTAGACCACAGACTCATGGTTTAGAGTGTTCGTGTGACTCCTAGACTGGACTACGTTCTTTCAATTTTGATGGAGAAGGTAGCATGATGGACCTAACAAGTATTCAAATAAATGAATAAATTATTTAAAAAAATATTTAAAGATTAATTTTCCAGTATATTAAAAAATTAAACAATCTAAAAAATTCTATCTCCAAACTTCTGACTACTTTCCAATATCCTAACGCATCCCCCCTCCACTGACTACTGGAGACAGTCCTGTAATCAAGGGAACCAAGTTCCTCAGAGTATGTTCTCATCGGTGCTCGAGGACATCTCTTCTATGAAGCTTGATCATTGTAGCCCCCGGGATGACAACTTCTTCAATCTTTTCGTCGTGGCATCCTAGAGCCTTCTCATGATTTTGAAAAGTTATACCTTTCTACACAAAGTTATCAAACGCTTAGTTACCAATAATTTCTAATCAAATAAAGTATAAGCATACTCAAATGCATAAGTATATAAGATAATCAACTTATCCATATCTCCTCCCATATTCAGTCTCTGACATCGGCAAATCCCACTCATCGGTCCAGTCTATAGGCCAATATCAAAAAATGATTTCGAATCGCCTCAAAGCACTTCAAAAAATGTAATGCATCTCCTGCCAGGGGTCTCTCCTACTGGCTCCTCTCCGCATCTATGTGCAACCCATCATCTAATGCTGGACGGTTTTACAAATAGTGGCATGCTGTTGGACTATGGAAATACCTACTGGATGATGCACATTCTATGAAAATATGTTATGAAATATATAAATATATAATACTATATAAAAAATAATAAATAGAATAATATAAAAAAAATGATACACTCAGATGTCGGTGTTGGAGTAATGTTGTCGGAGAATGTGGATGACAGATGGAGGCTCAGATGTTGGTAGAGTAGAGGTCGATGGTTCCTGGAGCGCAGATCGATGTAGAGATAGATGAGTATGCTCGACTGTCCTCAGATGTTCAAGCTTCGCAATACCCACGGAGGGATGGTTGGTGAAAGCTTAGATGACATTTCCGACTGCCATCATGACTTTGTAATGTTAGATGAACATTAACTAAGTTATAATTATTGAATAATAATTATTAGGGTATAGCATCAATAATTAGACCTAATTTATACAAAAATATTGAAGATCATCTAGTCGAACAATCTTCATAAGGGCACAACCCAATTAAACAAGATAAGGTGGGGATTTGATCACCCTTCCTTAGCCCACAAACAACCAACCAGCATCCTGCATTGACCTAAGCCTTTAATTTTAAAATCAATTAGACATCAACCCTAGGAACTCGAGCTCAATAGGATAAGGAATCCTAAGAGTTGAACCGGGTTAGGATAAGTCAATTTGACTGGTGTCTAGGAAAGTGGTTCAGGGATGACTGCGCCCGAAGGAAGGTGGTTTCTAATTGGTTCCGTTCGCTTACCTGGCCAAGCACAATTGGTGTCTAAGGCAAGCAACGGGGGGACTCCCACCGACCTTACACTTACCTGGCTAGTTGATTGGCTAATCCTACACTTGGAGGGCTTGAAGGTGACCTTGGCAGTTAGGAGCTGTCTAGATCTAGGATAACCCTTAGTCAGGATTGATTGACCAACTTGATTGCTAACCAACATTAGATCTAATTAAACCGAATTCTTCTCTTTCTTCTTAGTTCTAGGACTCCTTAGGACCTCTTCTTTAGAACTCTTTTTTCTTTCTTCTTCTTTCTCCTCTAAAAATAAAATAAAATAAAAATTAAACTAACTAAAAATTAATAATTAAATTAAATTAAATTAAATTAAAATTAACAAATAAAAATAATTAAAAAAAATTAATTTTTAATATAATAAAATAATAATAATAATAAATAAAAAAAAATATTCTAAAAATTTTTAAACCATACATTAGGGTTACACTAATACATGCATGGTAGGAAATCGCTTTTTCTGATTTAGTTGAACTTAATTGAATGGTTGATTCACATTAAACATAATAATCAAATGGCTAATATGAATCTAATAGTCCAAAAATTAGATAAAGTTGACCTTCTTGATCAGAAAATAGATCAACTCCTAACCCTAGGTCAACAATCTCCTCAACAATCTTCTAATTATCAGGAGAATTATTCAATCTGTGCTAGTCCAACCCATCATGTAAGTGAATATCCTATGACTGCACAGTTTCCATATTTTATCCAAGAACAAGTTCAAGCTACTCAAGGATACTCCAAATTGATTAATGATCCATTTTCAAATTCATATAATTCAGATTGGAGTAACTTTAATTTTTCTTGGACATCCCAACAGACTCAGGCTCAGACCCAAATTTCACTTGAGCAAAATTATCAAAATTATGCCTATAATAATGGTCAGCCTAGTCAGTTTAACCAGCCATCATATTATAATCAGCCTTCATACCCACCTCCTCAACAGACCAATCTAGCTGATGATAGATTTAACCAACTTCAACAATTAATTCTAACTCAACAGCAATCTATCGCCAGACTAGAAGCTCAAATAGGACAATTAGTTGAGTCTAACATGAGGAGAGAACTAGATCAACTACCGAACCTACCAATTTCAAACAACCCACCTAATGACCACCAACCACCTGGATTAAATTATCAATCTAATGTTTCATCTAAGAATCTCCAATTTGAGAATACCAAAGTAATTCCTGAACTTAAAAGCTATAGGATTCTTATGGACCCATACCAAGACCAGGTGAGAGAGGCTAGTACTGATGCTAGCCAAAATAAAAATTTAGAGGAACTGGTTAGTACTGAGACTAACCACATAGAAGAACCCAAGCCAGGAATTAGTACTGATGCTAGTTCCAGTTTAAATGAGATAGAAATAAGGGAAAAGAGAATAGATGATTTACCCGAGACTTATAAACCTAATGTCCTATTCCCTTCAACCCTAGAAGCTGGTTCTTCTTATAAAAATCAAAAGGCATGTAATGAAATGTCAATGGAGTTGTTTAAGCAGGATCACATTAATTTACCTCCAGAATTAAAACCGCCTTTAGTCACCATTCCAGCACCCATTGAATCAAACTTAACTCCTAAAACTCCATTCATGAGCATTTTAGAAGAACAAATAGGAGTAATTCTTAATAAACATGGGTCTGAGAATGGAATCATAAAATATATCCCAAAAATTAACAGTGAATATATCAATAATGGGATTAAAAATCAAAATCAACTTTCTGAGATTGGCAATCCAAAACCATTGGAATTTGTCAATCCAATATTCGACACAGGATAGTGAGTTACATTGTGTCTGGCTGAAGACGGTAAACTTAGCGCTTGTTGGGAGGCAACCCAATATTTAGTTTTTATCTAATTTATCTTTTTAGTTTATTTTCTTTTTAGGATAATTTGAATAAGTTGGAGGGAGAGCTCAAATTTGTCAAAGGCATGTGCTGGACCAAAAAAAATAATAAATAAATAAATAAATAAATAAATAAATAATATATATATATATACTGAGTTAGGTGTATTCTTTCATGTTCTTTATTACATCCTTTATTTTTTCTTCTCCATTGAGGACAATGTCGATTAAGTTGGGGGGAGAGAAAAATAAAAATTTTAAAATTTTAAGTCCTCGAAAAAGTTAGTATTTAGTATTTAGATACTTGATTATGCTTAAGAATCGAATTAAACTAAGCATTTTTAAAAAGAAAATTGATGCACAGATTAGAGAATCTATGAGATATTGAGGAATCAAGTATTAAGAAAATTCAATAAAGAGTTAAGTCCTAGAACATAAAAAATTTTTTTCTTGGAGCATTTCTAATTATTTCTACTAGCATCAAAGAAAAGTCTACTTTTTATAGGCTTGTGTAGGGTAACTATACATTTCTTCATATAAAAATTTATTTTAATAAAATAGTTTCCAAGTACTTCTCACTGAGTAACCGGGCCTCTTTGCCTAAGCAAGCATTGAGTTTCGCGTCAAAAGGTGGGAAGGGCAAAGAAGCTCGTTGTAAAGCTAGTCTTAACTCGTAGCCTATTTGATTCGAGCTAGTAAGCCCGAGGGGTATTCTATACCTAGTGCCCTAAAGCCAACTGGTTTGGGAGTCATTGGCCCAAGACTCGCTACATGGATCAAATAGAAAGCTTAAGGAGTTAAGACACTCAATAGTGGTACAACGTTAAAAAAAAAAAAAAAAAAAAAAAAAAACATTGGTTTCCCACCGAGTAACCGGGTCCCGTTGCCTAAGTAAGCAATGATATTCGCATCAAAAAGTGGGCAATGTGAAAATAAAAATTAATAAATGAAGGATGGAAGTAGCAATACACCTGCCTATATGAAAGTTTAGACAAATCAGAGATAAAAGTGGAATAATTTAGAAAAAGTTCTGAAAAATTTAATGTTCTTTACTTAATTTTTCTATTGATAAGTATTAATACCCCAATGATATATCTCATTTAAGCTCTACTGAATATCAATGGCCATTTTGAAAATTGCTTAGGTAAAATTCGAAACTCTAAAGTTAAAAGGTATTTAAAACTAAATTCTTTCTTTACTCGAGGACGAGCAAAGCTTAAGTTGGGGGGTGTGATAAGCATCATAAATTCACCAATAAAAGTATTAATTTATTAATTAATTTATATTAATTTTTAAGAATTAATAATCAATTTATATATAATTTTTGAAAAATTCATATTTTTATTAATTAAAAAATTAATTAAAAAATAATAAAAAATAATAAAAATTAAAAAATAAAATTTTATTATCAATAGAAAGAGCTCATTTTTTTGATCACAACGAAATAAATTTCAAGTAAAACGGAGCTAAAATGGAAAAGATATGAATTTTTAAAAGATATAAAATAAATAAAAATTAAATAAAAAAAGAAAATGGCTCAGCCGGCTCCGAGCCACCAAGCCGAGCCACCAAGCCAAGCCAAGCCATCAAAGCCGACTCAGCCGTTGAAGCCATCAGCCGGTCCACGATCCTAGGCGTGGACCGCCAGCTCAGCAAAATTCCGGCGAATCAGAGATTGCCACGTGGTGGACCTAGACCCCTTAAAGGGTCTACAGAAATTTATCGCGGCTCACAAGGGTAATTTAGTCTTTTCGTCCGACAATAGCGGCGCTGATTGGTTGCGGTGTGCGGTGCGGCCGGTCCACGCGGTCCATGGGAACAGTTATTGCGCGATCGGACGGATGTGGTTGTTTGCGGTCAGGATCGGACGGCTGTGGTTGCTTCCGAATTTTATTCAGATACAAACATCACGCGGATCACCATCGGATGGCAGCGCTCGATCCAGGCGATGATCCGACGGTCCAGAATGCTGCCGGCGGTGATCAAGACTCCCGAAGCGCGATTTGCGGCCAGATTTCCTCGATCAAGCGCGATCCAACGGCCAGAATTTAATCCGACCCGATCTGAGCTTGATCTGCATCCGATTTTGATGATTTTTGGACCGTTGGATTTCCTATTGAATGGCTGGATTTTATCAGATTTATCAGAGTCATATCAGAGCTATTTTGATTCAAATTTTATCCAAATTTATTTGTATTTTGACGATTACAAAGGCATTAGTCCCATATTGCCTTTAGAAAAAAATATCCAGCCCTCCTAGCTCTATAAAAAGGACCCCAGGCCATCCAGAAATCAACATCTCCGATCAAGGTGAAGCTTTGGTACAGGGCGAAGCCAGGCTATGGGTTAAAGGCTGCTTCGAAGCAACGGGTGCCGAGAAGAAGAGCCGAGCTTCTACACCATCTTTCTGCCAATGCCGATCCAAGATCAGAGATCAGGCTATTTTATTTTATTATCTTTTCTTTTTAAATTTTATGTATTTAAATTCTAAAATTTTAGTTAATAAAAATTTTATTTTTTATTTTATTTTCTTGCTTTTTTTATTGTAATTTAATTTCTGCACTTTAAATTATTGCTTTGTAAGTAGATGCTAAGATCTAACTAGTAGATCTTAGTACCAAATTTCAATTCCTGCATCTTTTAATTTTTATTTTCAATCTTCCAACTTCAGTTTTTATTTCAAAATTTAAATCATTTTCTTTTTCTCAAAAAAATTAAAGATTTCAAATCTAAAAATACTACCTTTCCTGTGGATTCAACCCGACTCACTACTATTTACGTATTTTCAATAATTTTAAGAAGTCGGATTAAACTGATAAACACGGTGTCTTAACGACAGCATCGTGTCCCTATCAAGTTTTTGTAGAGAAAAATAAAAATTTTAAAATTTTAAGTCCTCAAAAAAGTTAGTATTTAGTATTTAGATACTTGATTATGCTTAAGAATCGAATTAAACTAAGCATTTTAAAAAGAAAATTGATGCACAGATTAGAGAATCTATGAGATATTGAGGAATCAAGTATTAAGAAAATTTAATAAAGAGTTAAGTCTAGAATATAAAAAAAAATTTCTTGGAGCATTTCTAATTATTTCTACTAGCATCAAAGAAAAATCTACTTTTTATAGGCTTGTGTAGGGTAACTATACATTTCTTCATATAAAAATTTATTTTAATAAAATAGTTTCTAAGTACTTCTCACTGAGTAACCGGGCCTCTTTGCCTAAGCAAGCATTGAGTTTCGCATCAAAAGGTGGGAAGGGCAAAGAAGCTCATTGTAAAGCTAGTCTTAACTCGTAGCCTATTTGATTCGAGCTAGTAAGCCCGAGGGGTATTCTATACCTAGTGCCCTAAAGCCAACTGGTTTGGGAGTCATTGGCCCAAGACTCACTACATGGATCAAATAGAAAGCTTAAGGAGTTAAGACACTCAATAGTGGTACAACGTTAAAAAAAAAAAAAAAAAAAGAAACATTGGTTTCCCACCGAGTAACCGGGTCCCGTTGCCTAAGTAAGCAATGATATTCGCGTCAAAAAGTGGGCAATGTGAAAATAAAAATTAATAAATGAATGATGAAAGTAGCAATACACCTGCCTATATGAAAGTTTAGACAAATCAGAGATAAAAGTGGAATAATTTAGAAAAAGTTCTGAAAAATTTATTATTCTTTACTTAATTTTTCTATTGATAAGTATTAATACCCCAATGATATATCTCATTTAAGCTCTACTGAATATCAATGGCCATTTTGAAAATTGCTTAGGTAAAATTCGAAACTCTAAAGTTAAAAGGTATTTAAAACTAAATTCTTTCTTTACTCGAGGACGAGCAAAGCTTAAGTTGGGGGGTGTGATAAATATCATAAATTTACTAATAGAAGTATTAATTTATCAATTAATTGATATTAATTTTTAATAATTAATAATTAATTTATATATAATTTTTAAAAAATTCATATTTTTATTAATTAAAAAATTAATAAAAAAATAAAAATAATAAAAATTAAAAAATAAAATTTTATTATCAATAGAAGGAGCTCATTTTATTGATCACAACGAAATAAATTTCAAATAAAACGGAGCTAAAATGGAAAAGATATGAATTTTGAAAGATATAAAATAAATAAAAATTAAATAAAAAAAAGAAAATGGCTCAGTCGGCTCCGTAAGCCGAGCCACCAAGCCAAGCCAAGCCATCAAGCCGACTCAACCGTTGAAGCCATCAGCCGGTCCATGATCTAGGCGTGGACCGCCAGCTCAGCCGTTGAAGCCATCAGCGTTGAACCCACATTACAATTAGCAGACCGATCTTTGAGGATCCCCAAGGAAATGGTAGAAGATGTTTTGATTAAGGTTGAAAATTTTATCTTTTCAGTTGATTTTGTCATTTTGGAGATTGAGCCAATATCAAATCCTAAGGGTCAAATTCCAGTGATTTTAGGAAGACCATTCCTAGCTACTGCTAATGCTAAAATCAACTGTCGGAATGGACTTATGAAACTATCTTTTGGAAACATGACTATCGAGTTAAATATTTTCAATTTGGAATAGGAATCTATCAAGCATGTTAATGTAAGTGTAGTCCAAAATGAAATTTATGAACCCATAGACATTAGCGATGAGGAAGTCGATCTTAAATCTAGTATCTGGCCAACCCATGAATATGAGAACCTAGATAAAATACTTGGAGATAATAAAAATGGTCAGAGATGGGAGCCTCCCACTGAACCATTCATAGAAATGACAAAACCATCACCTATAGAAATGACTAAACCATCACCTGAGTCATCAAAAGAAGAGGCATCCAAAGTAGAGTTGAAACCCCTCCCTGAGCACCTTAAGTATGTATATTTAGGTCCAGAGAAAACCTTGCCTATAATTGTTGCATCAGACCTGAATCCTAACTAAGAGAAGGAATTATTAGCAGTCTTAAGAGAAAATTGAGAAGCAATAGGCTGGACCATGGCAGACATTAAAGGAATAAGCCCTTCCATAGTTCAACATAGGATTCTTATGGATCCATACCAAGATCAGGTGAGAGAGACTAGTACTAATGCTAGCCAAGATGAAAATATTAAAGAACTTGTTAGTACTGAGACTAACCACATAGAAGAATCCAAGCCAAAAATTAGTACTGATGCTAGTTCCAATTTAAATGAGATAGACATAGGAAAAAAGAGAATAGATTATTTACCCGAAACTTATAAACCTAATATCCTATTTCCTTCAACCCTAGAAGCCGATTCTTCTTACAAAAATCAAGAGGCATGTAATGAAGAGTCAATGGAGTTGTTTAAGCAAGATCACATTAATTTACCTTCAAAATTAAAACCACCTTTAGTCATCCTTTCAGCACCCATTGAATCAAACTTAACTCCTAATACAAAAACTTAATTCATGAGAATTTTAGAAGAATAATTAGGAAAAATTCTTAATAAACATGGGTCTAAGAATGGGGTCTCAAATTATGTTCCCCCAATTAACAATGATTATACCAATAATGGGATTATAAATTAACTTTCTGAGATTGGCAATCCAAAACTATTGGAATTTGTCAATCCAATATTCGACACAGGATAGTAAGCTGCATTATATCTAGCTGAAGATGATAAACTTAGCACTTATTGGGAGGCAACCTAATATTTAGTTTTTTTTAATTTAATTTATCTTTTTATTTGATTTTCTTTTTAGGATAATTTGAATAAGTTGGAGGGAGAGCTTAAATTTTCAAAGGCATGTGCTGGACCAAAAATATACTCAGGTGTATTCTTTCATGTTCTTTATTACATCCTTTATTTTTTTTCTCCATTGAGGATAATGTCGATTAAGTTGGGGGGAAGAAAAATAAAAATTTTAAATTTTTAAGTCCTCAAAAAAGTTAGTTTTAGTATTTAGACACCTGATTATGCTTAAGAATCAAATTAAACTAAGCATTTTTAAAAAAAAATTGATGCACAGATCAGAGAATCCATGAGATATTGAGAGATCAAGTATTAAGAAAATCTAATAAAGAGTTAAGTCTAGAACATAAAAAAATTTTCCTTTGAGCATTTCTAATTTTTTCTACTAGCATCAAAGAAAAGTCTACTTTTTATGAGATTGTGTAGGGTAACTATATATTTCTTCATATAAAAAAATTATTTTAATAAAATAGTTTTCAAGTACTTCTCACTGAGTAATCAAACCTCTTTGCCTAAGCAAGCATTGAGTTTTACGTCGAAAGATGGGAAGGGCAAAGAAGCTCGTTGTAAAGTTAGTCTTAACTCATAGCCTGTTTGATTTGAGCTAGTAAGTCCAAGGGGTATTCTATACCTGGTGCCTTAAAGCTAACTGGTTTGAGAGTCATTGGCCCAAGACTCGCTACATGGATCAAATAGAAAGCTTAAGGGGTTAAGACACTCAATAGTGATACAATATTCAAAAAATAAAAATAAAAAATAAAAAAATATTGATTTTTCATCGAGTAATCGGATTTCGTTGCCTAAGTAAGCAATGATATTCACATCAAAAAGTGGATAATGTAAAAATAAAAATCAATAAATGAAGGACGGAAGTAGCAATACACTTGCCTATATAAAAGTTTAGATAGATCAGAAATAAAGATAGAATAATTTAGAAAAAATTTAAAAAAATTTAATGTTTTTTACTTAATTTTTTTATTGATAAGTATTAATACCCCAATGATATATCTCACTTAAGCTCCACTGAATATCAATGACCATTTTAAAAACTTCTTAGGTAAAATTCAAAACTCTAAAGTTAAAAGATATTTAAAACTAAATTCTTTCTTTACTCGAGGATGAGCAAAGTTTAAGTTGGGGGGTGCTATGTGCATCTAAGGATGGGTTCATAATCAATTATTTCTTTAAATAATTTTTAGTAATTTAATTTTGCCCTAGATATCTTTTCAGTAGGTTAGGGCCTCCACTGAAAGTCCTGGTTATGTCTAACCATTAACATGACCATACTTGGTCCATCTAACTAATGAATGATTAAGTCTAACTATGGTTGATCAATCTAACCACTATTTAGATAGATGCGGTCAAGAAATTATATTATGAATAATAATTTCATTAGCCGATAAGCAACAGGCCTTTAGGCCTCTAATGATTATCAAACTAATGAACCCATTAACATCCACTTAATGGGAGGCTATGATCTAGTTATCACCATAACTATTTCATTTTTAGGAATATAATAATTTAAAAAAAAATAATTGATTTGATTTAAAAATAGAAAGAATAAGTTAGTCAATTTCGATCCTCCTACTGACTTCACCAAGTTAGATAAAAAAGGACCTAATTCAAACTAGCATTAGGAGCACCTAAATCAGTCACACTGACTACCTAATTGACATGGGTGAGCCTAAATCACCAAGTGATCCAATAAAAATCTAATTTATTAGGATGGCCAGGTAAGTAAGATGAGTGGAAGGGATATGCCATTAACTCCTCAAAGATTGAATCAGTGCAAGTAGCTTCCAATTAAAAATCATGGATCAGACTGCCAAACTTGTCTTAAACACCATCCAGTTCATTAGTTTTAATTTGACCAACCTAGTAATTTTGAATTCGACCTCATAGCCAGAAATCAAGTCTATCTTGATTCTCGTTAAAGACATGGACATGACCAACTACAACTATTATAATTGATCTAGAGAATCCTTGACCTAATCTAAGATAACTATTGATTAGATTTAGTCAATTCTCTAATTAAGTACATTCTTTAATCTAATCTTAGGTCTAATCCAATTAATGAACCTAATTCTTACTAATCCATTAATTCAATGTGTTATGATTTGTGTCTTAGGATTTTCAATTCACAATCCTAGATCCTAATCAATCAATTCTTAAATCTTAATTAAGTTTTAGGCTAAGCATTGGGGTTCGACATTTTGAAAAAAAAATATATATTTATAAAAAAAATTTACAACATGGTTCTACCAACCAATTGTATGTTTGATTCATAATCAACATGCACATATAACAAACATGAAAAATATTTTAGATCTAGTCTAAACATGCTCATGAAATTGAAATTATTTTAATTCTAATCAATCATAAATCATTTTAGATCAGATCTAATATATTTATGATGATAAAAAATAGATTAAAACTTTTTTAATTAGATCATAAAATCTCTTAGATTTAATCTAAAATTTTATGATCAAAAATTTAGAACCGCCCGTGCTAGGACAACCTCTTCAGTATAAGGGTTAAACCTTACAGAAAGACAATCTTACAGTGCATGCAATCTAAAATTTTATTTTTAGATTTAATCATCATATTATAAATTAGATCTAATCTAAAAATATAATTTAATCATGCATAAAATTATGTAATAAAATAACCTAGGCTCTGATACCAATTGAAGGAACCAGATCTAGGGTTCTAGGATTAGTTTTTGAATTTTTTTCAAAATTACAGCGGAGGAGATGAATTAATCACATTAAATCATGAACAATATAACATAAAATCCTAGGTTTAGGATCCTACTACATGATTAAGATATACTATTAAATTAGAAAATAAAATATCAAAGAACTACATGTTGATCATATCAACAATAGACTACTCTAGATCAGATCTAGATATGTAAGTAGGGAGATTAGATCATCCTTATCTTTAAATCTCGAGTTTCTTAACTCATTGATCTAGGCCTGAGATGGTTGCTCTGAGCCGCACATATGTCCAGCCTCAACAAGTTGTCTACATGAGCCTTCGATCATACATCTAAAGTCCGATGCCTGAAAATCAGCATAGTATGCTAGTACTATGCTGATCCTTCTTCTATGATTGATCTAAATCTTTTTTCTTAAATTTTTAGATTTTTTGACTTTCAGAAGTTGAGGAAGATGATTTGTGATATTGAGACACCTCTCAAATACTTACAAAAATGGAGGAATAAGAGTTGAAGAAAAAGCCCTAGAAGAAGATCCTCTTCTTCTTCTTTCTTCTCTCACCAAGACATCTTGATTGGTGTCTTTACAAAATCTCATTCCCTAGGCTTCTCTCTTAGATTTTTCATGCCCTTAATGGCTCTCTTGGATGTATAATTCACAAAAAATTAGATCAAAATTTATTTTATATATGGAGATATAGAGGAATCCTTGACTCGGTCAAATACCTAGTTAAGAGGTATCCAAATAGGGCTAGACTTGGGGTGCCCAACTCTTAGGTGCCCCCTCCTTTTTTTCTTCATGAACCACCTAAGAATTTTGCATAAATCCTCCTCTAAAATCCATAAAATTTAGAGAAAAAATAGGGAGTGGGCGGCACAAAAATAAGGAAAGAGTTTTAGTTGCTTAAAATTCTATCTCATAAAATTTAAATTAACTCAAACTCCTTCTTTGACTTGGTCCACCTTAAATTTTCATGTAAGAAAGAAGGGAGGGACTTGAGGCATGCGTGGAAGGTTTGGAGAGAATATTTTTTATTGATGCAGAATCTGGTTGATGTCGAATCGAGTTGAAGTTGGGGAAGAAGAGGTCGCCATCGATGACCTGCAAAATAAAGTCTCATTCGAAGTTGATGGTGGTGGCTCTGGTAGGACCCTTCGATGATCAAGTGCTCAGGCAAAAATTCAACAGAATTTTAGGAAGAAGAAGAGAGCTTAAGAAAACATATCTGGAGGATCCCTTTTATAGATGGAGTTCGAAGCAGATTGATAGTGACAATCATAACCATCCGATCATGGGCCGCTCGGAGCCATGTGGAATTTATTATGGAGAGAGATGTCCCTCATAATAGACTAATAATGATAGTTGTAACCATTCGATAGTGGGATCGCTTGTAGCAGATTGATAAATGACAGTCATAACCATCCGGTAGTGGGGTCGCCTATAGCAGACTGATAAATGATAGTCGTAATCGTTCGATAGTGGGGTCGCCTATTCATTGAGATTTAATAGTCAAAATTCGAAGAAAGCAAGTAGTGGTTGGTGAAGAGCTTTGACATATATCAATTTCAGAGGAGTTTGGACTCCTAAAGGGAATACGACTAGAGGAGATCATCCGGAAGGAATACTACTTAAAATCTAGAAGTAATCCATTGAAGAAATCAAGATGGAGCTCGATTGATAGAGAAGTCCAGAAGGAGTTTAGCTCCTAAAGGAATCCAACTGAAGAAAGAGTTCGAAAGGAGTTCGGCTCCTGAAAGAATCCGACTAAAGAAGAAGTCTGAAAGGAGTTCGACTCCTATAGAAATTCGACTGAAGGAGAGGTCCAAAAGAATTTTGGCTTCTGTAGGAATCCAACTGAAGAAGAAGTCTGAAAGGAGTTTGGCTCCTAGAGGAATCCAACTGAAGGAGAAGTCCAGAAAGAGTTCGACTATTGGAGAATTTTCGATCAAAGCTCTTCTATGATTATCAGTTACATTAGGCTAACCATTAGACTGGACTTTGGCAGAAGCAGGATTTATCCTCAACAATAGTCCTCCCACTCTTGAGTTCAAAATTCGAAGGAAAGGAGTACAAAAAAGATGACTACCAAAGTTCTTTTTCGGGCTCTGTATCTGTTGAGGTTAAAGCTCAAGGAAGATCTTATCTTCCATGGAGGTTGAGAGAGATCTTATCTTTTTTTAAAGTTAAAGCTCGGAGAAGATCTTATCTCCAGCCAAGGTTGTAGAAGATCTTATCTCCTATTGAGATTGAAGCTCGGGTGAGATCTTATCTCCAGCTGAGGTTGTAGGAGATCTCATCTTCTATTGAAGTTAAAGCTCAAAAAAGATCTTATCTTCTATGGAGATTGTAGCTCGGGAAAGATCTTATCTCCAATCGAGGTTGTAGGAGATTCTATCTTTTGTTGAAGCTTGGAGGCGATCTTATCTTCAATCAAAGTTGTAGGAGATTCTATCTTCTGTTGAAGCTCGAGGGAGATCTTATCTTTTGTTGAAGTTGAAGCTCGGAAGGTATCTTATCTCCCATGGAGGTTGTAGCTCGAGAGATCTTATCTTTAGCCAAGGTTGTAGAAGATTCTATCTTCTGTTGAAGTTTGGCGGATATCTTATCTCCAGCCAAGATTATAGGAGATCTTATCTCCTATTGAAGTTGAAGCTTGAAAGAAATCTTATCTCCAGTCGAGGTTATAGGAGATCATATATCTTGATGAGATTGAAGCTCTAAGAAGATCTTATCTTCATTCGAGGTTGTAAGAGATCTCATCTTCTATTGAAGTTGAAGCTCGGAGAAGATCTTATCTTCCATGGAGGTTGTAGCTCGGGAGAGATCTTATCTTCAGTCGAGGTTGTAGGAGATTCTATCTTTTGTTGAAGCTTGGGAGAGATCTTATCTCCAGTCGAGATTGTAGGAGATCTTATCTTCTATTTGAAGTTGAAGCTCGGAGAAGATCTTCTCTCCAATCGAGGTTGTAGGAGATCTTATCTTCTATTAAAGTTAAAGCTCGGTGGAGATCTTATCTCCAATCGAGATTGTAGGAGATCTTATCTCCTATTGAAGTTGAAGCTGGGGAGATCTTATCTTCAGCCGAGGTTGTAGGAGATCTTATCTTCTATTGAGATTGAAGCTCGAGAAAGATCTTATCTCTAGTCGAGGTGTAGGAGATCTCATCTCCTATTGAATTGAAGCTCGAGGGAGATCTTATCTCCCATGGAGGTTGTAGCTCGGTGGAGATCTTATCTCTAGCCAAGGTTGTAGAAGATTCTATCTTCTATTAAAGCTCAGGGGAGATCTTATCTTCTGTTGAAGTTGAAGCTTAGAAGAGATCTTATCTTCTGTAGAGGTTATAGCTCGAAAAAGAACTTATCTCTAGTCGAGGTTGTAGGAGATTCTATCTTCTATTGAAGCTCAGGGGAGATCTTATCTCCAGCCGAGGTTGTAGGAGATTCTATTTTTTGTTGAAGTTGAAGCTTGGAGGAGATCTTATCTCCAATCTAGATTGTAGGAGATCTTATCTCCTATTGAAATTGAAGCTTTAGGGAGATCTTATCTCCAGCTGAGGTTGTAGGAGATCTTATCTTTTGTTGAGATTGAAGCTCGGAGGAGATCTTATGTTCAGTCGAGATTGTAGGAGATCTCATCTCCTATTGAAGTTGAAGCTCGGAGGAGATTTATCTTCCATGGAGTTGTACCTCAGAAGAGATCTTATCTCCAGCCAAGGTTGTAGGAGATTCTATCTTCTATTGAAGCTTGGAAGAGATCTTATCTCCAGCTAAGGTTGTAGGAGATCTTATCTCCTATTGAAGTTGAAGCTTGGAGAAAATCTTATCTCTAGCCGAGGTTGTAGGAGATCTTATCTCCTATTGAAGTTGAAGTTCGGGAGAGATCTTATCTCCAGTCGAGATTGTAGGAGATCTTATCTTCTATTGATATTGAAGCTCAGGGAAGATCTTATCTCCAGCCGAGGTTATAGGAGATCTTATCTCCTATTGAGATTGAAGCTTGGAGAAGATCTTATCTTCAGCCGAGGTTGTAGGAGATCTCATCTCCTATTGAAGTTGAAGCTCGAGAGAGATCTTATCTCCCTTGGAGGTTGTAGCTCGTGGGAGATCTTATCTCTAGACGAGGTTGTAGGAGATTCTATCTTCTATTGAAGCTTGGAAAAGATCTTATCTCCGATCAAGGTTGTAGGAGATCTTATCTCTTATTGAAGTATTGAGGTCATTGTTACGACCTCTCTCTCCATCTTGTCTTATATCGATGAGGTCTTCGACTTTGCTCACGTTAGGATGAGGTTCTCCTCCTATTTCTAACGGACTGTAGGGGCATATTAGGGTCATTGTCAGGGCCTCTCCCCTTACCTCGTCTAAAATGAATGAGGCCTTCGAGTTTGCTCATGTTAAGATGAGGTTCTCCTCCTATCTTAGATAATCGGAGGTCTTCGACTTACTCATGTTAGGATGAGGTTCTTCTCCAGTTCCTAACATGGCCACTTTTGATTGCTTCTTTCCGATCATTATATAGTTTTTACACCAAGAAACAGTAATATTGAAATGGAGGACTTTACTGAAGAAAAATTACTAGCAGTACATTCTCAGATTTTCTAAATTTCAAGATCGTGGGAGCATTATTCCTCTGAGCTCTTTCAGACGATAAGTTTCGGACTGGACGACCTCCTCTATTTCATATGGGCCTTCCCAATTTGGGGCAAGCTTTTTCTAACTTCGAGGCTGAGAGATGGCAACTCGCTGAAGTTCTAAGTCCTCTAGAGATAGTATTGATGATGCCGAGAGGCAGTCGATCTCCTTGTCGTTCCTTCCTCATTGGCAGTTCTGGCTGCGGCAGCACCCTTGACTGATCTTCTCTTGCTTCAGACCAGCATCTGAGGAATCGACCCAGCCGGCCTCTCCTGATGAGCTCCTCAATTTTGTCTTAGGGCTGAATGCATTCTTCAGTATCACGATCGTGATCATGATGATATAAATAGTACTTGCTTTGATTGCGGTTGTTTGGAGAAGATCGTAATTCTTCTGGCCTTGATAGCTGATTCTTAATTTTCATCAAAACTTGAGTTTTAGGAGCATTAAGGAGGGCATAGTTGTAAAACCTTCTGGTGGGAGAACTTCTTCACACCCTTCTATCGGAGCTTCTTTGACAACGAGCTCGAGTTCGGGCTCGCTTGCGCTCTGGGGAAGTCCGTAAATGTGGCCGAACTTCATTCCGCCCTCTATCAGCGGTGGGTCTATTAGACTCACTCGTCCACTGCTCTTCTGTGGCTTCCTCATTCTTCAACTTGAAGGCTTCTTCTGCTCAGACATATCCTTTAGTCCGAGCTAGCAAATCGGCAAAGTCTCTGAGGTACTTCTTCTCTTGGTAGAACAGCAAATCATTCTTCTGAAAGCCACTCTTGAGCACAACCATTGCAACAGACTGGTCTAGGTTCCAGACCTTCAATGCAGCAGCATTAAACCAATGACATAAGCCTGGATAGATTTTCCCTCCTTCTACTTGATATTCATCAGAAAATTCGAACTTCGGTGGGGACGTCGGCTACTAACGAAGTGAGCCACAAACTGATGGCTCATCTGGTTAAAGGAGAAGATCGTACCTAGCTTCAATGCTGAGCACCAATTTTTTGCTACTTCCTTCAAGATAGACAGAAAAGCTCGGCATAAGATGGCGTCTGGTGCACCATGGAGCAGCATCATGATCCGGAAGGCCTCCAGGTGATCAACCAGATTAGAGATTCCATCATAGCTTTCAAATTGGGAAAGCTTGAAGTTCAGCGGAATGGACTCTTGCATAATTTGGAGAGAGAAAGGAGGGTTGGTGCGGACGTCGTCATGGTGAGTCGGAGCGATGTGGTAGAGTTTCTCAATCCGTTGGTCCATCATCCGTAGTTTCTGATCGAAGATGTCTTCTCGATTGCATATCTTGGAAGGCTTCTGACTGTAGATGGAGAAGGTCTCTTTTGAAGAAGATTCACGATCTGAACAAGGATCCTCTACTCTCTGTTTCTTCTTTCCAGGGTGATGGGTATGCTAGCTCAAGTGCTCCTCCTTGGGACTGGTTCCTGACATTCCGATGGTGGATTTCCTAATGGAATTGCCATTGGGGGTTGCTGCATGGCCTGCACCATTTTAGTAAGGCCCTGAACCCACTACACCAGTAGGTTAAATTGCTCTAGATCTACTATGGCCATCGGTGGAGGAGGAGGTTGAAGTATTGGTGATGGGGCAGGAACAGATGAATTTGACTTAGATCTGATAGTAGAAGCAGTAGATCTCCATGTAGTCATCTTCTTTGGAGGTATTTCTTGAGATTGAGGGCGAGGATGGAGATGAACTTTGAAGAAGAAGATCCACAGGGTTGACTGAGCACTCCTTTAAGAATAAGGATATCTCGAAAATAGAGAGCCCTCTTTCTAGCGCCATTTTTGTTGGTGCAGAATCTGATTGACGCTGGATCGAGCTAGAGTTGGGGAAGAAGAGGTCGCCGTCGGTGACCTGTAAAATAAAGTTCCATCCAGAGTCGGTGGTGGTGGCTTCAAGAGGACCCTTGGATGATTAAGTCAGCTCTTCTGGCCAATAGAAATGAAATGCTCATATAAGAATTCAGCAAAATTTTGGGAAGAAGAAGAGAGCTTAGAGAAAATGTATCTGGAGGGTTCCTTTTATAGACGGAGTTCGGAGCAGATTAATAGTAACAATCGTAGCCATCCGGTCATGGGCTGCTCAGGGCCACGTGGAATTCATTATGGAGAGAGGTGTCGCTCATAATAGACTAATAATGATAGTCATAACCATCCGGTAGTGGGGTCACCTATAGCAAACTGATAAATGATAGTTGTAACCGTCTGGTAGTAGGGTCATCTATTCGTTGAGATTTAATAGTCAAAATTTGGAGGAAGCAAGCATTGGTTGGTGAAGAGCTTTGACATATATCAATTCCAAAGAAGTTCGGACTCCTAAAGGAAATACAGCTATAGGGGATCATCCAGGGGGAATACTACTTGAAATCTGAAAGTAATCTGCTGGAGGAATCTGGATGGAGTTTGACTGATGAAGAAGTCCAGAAGGAGTTCGACTCTTGGAGGAATCTGACTGAAGGAGAGGTTCGAAAGGAGTTCGGCTCCTATAAAAATCCAACTGAAGGAGAGGTCCAGAAGGAGTTCAGCTCTTGCAGGAATCCGACTGAAGGATAAGTTCGAAAGGAGTTCGGCTCCTGGAGGAATCCGACTAAAGGAGAAGTCTAGAAGGAGTTCGGCTGCTGGAGAATTCCTGATCGAAGCTCTTCTATGATGACCAGTTACATTAGGCTAAGCATCAGACTGGATTTTGGCAAGAGCAGGGTTTATCCCCAACATTTTTCATGAAAAAATCTAAAAGAAATGGTGTGGGGGGCATTGGGACTAAGGTGGCACATGGAGATAAAAGTTCTAGTCTCACTAGGACTCCTAGTTTGATTTAGTCCAACTTGATCCTTGGACCAAATTAAATTAAAATTTAATTAATCTAATTAAATTAAATCTTAATTCAATTAATAATCTAATTAAATTAAATTTAATTTTAATTTAATTTTTTAATTAAATTAGAAATTGGATTGACACAAGTCCTAATTAAACTAGGAGTAGTTCTTTCTTGCAATTGGCTTATCCAATAAACCAATTGGACTTGATCCAATCAAGCCCAAACAAAATCTAATTAAATCATATTTAATTAAACTTAATCTCAGTCCGCTAGCTTAAACAAATTAAGCTAATTAGTAATCGTATTGCTAATCGATCCTTCTACAACACTTGCACTAGATCAAACATCAATCGTATTGATTGTTTAACCCTAGAATGATTTTTAATCATCGATCAACCATCCAATCATATCAAAAACTCTTATGTGTGTGATCTCATAGGTCTGAATCTAAGCCAGTAGCATCGAAATAAATTTCAATATCAATCAAAATGACTATCTAGCAATGGTATCCGACGGTCGGATAGGTCGAATGTATAGAATAACATCCTTAGAACCCATGTGAATATAGTTTTCGTATAATTTGTCCCCTTGACCAAAATGCTCATAGGACATCTCAGAGTTTAACTGTCAACCCCAATTAAGTCATCCATATTGTATTTCAAAATATCAAATCCATCTCATGGATTATCCTAGCCAAGATTTTTGCTATATTGAAATATAGTGATGCATTCTTCTTCAACTCTTGGAGTGGTCAATCTCATCTTGAACACTCACCGACTTCGCAAGTACTTAACTGTGCCCAGAAACCTTCCATCACTGAATTAAAAATTTAGTTAGTTCGGTACCAAAGCATAATGAGTTGCTTGCAAGCCATTGTAGTTATCTCAGGTCTAAGGAACACTTTTACCTATATCCCATCAGAGCAATTCTCGATAGCAGAATGCTTTAGAGTTAGTCATATTCAATGATGATGTATCCATACATCTCACTTGTATACCATACCAGTGTCTCCACACTTCTTGGTTAAGAGAACTACTAACCTATATAGTGTACAATGATTTATGCTTGATAAACACTGCCATCTTAATTAATAGCATATCATTTGGTCATGAATAGTTTTAAGGACTAATCAATAAATCCTCTCTTCATCAAAACTAAATAGTCCTATGGACTTCATCACAATAATAGAGTTCATTAGAAGATGTATATCTTATGATGAAAATACCAAAATAAATATTTTATTTATTAATAAATTAATTATAATTACAAGATAACTCAACCATCAATAGGCTGATAATTGATTTTGAAAAATATTTTCCAATAAATATGTATATAATTGTCCATGAAAATCGAGGCGACCTATCCAAGACTGAGTCAACTCATCTGCATTCGGGTTGACTAGTCTTAAAATCGAGTCGACTCCACATGTGTGCTAGCTTGGTATGCCTGAAACATAGCTCTCTATCTAGTGCACCTTTGATACCGAGTAACTTGGACTGAGATCGAATCAACTCGTCTGGAATCAAGTTGACTCATCTCAGAACCGAGTTGACTCTTCACTGCTGGTTGATGCTCCCTTGACCCCCCTAGCCTTTTTTTATCAATTTTCAAGGCTTGGAAGTACCACACCAACTCCTACAATCTCCATCTTGGTGCCCCAAGCCTTGGCATATGTGGCAATGCTCTACTACATGATCCCACTGTTGATGCACATCTTGATAGCCTCTTATGCAAACATCACATCTGCTAATGGTCTTCAACTACTATGTACCCTTGGAGATATTTGGGATGACTATCTTCATTGCTAAAAGCCTTGGCTTGCTTCTTCACACCACCTTAAAAATTGTAGACGTCCTTCGACTTGGTAGCTGCATCATTTGCTTAGACTCGCTAAAGAAAATTATAACATTCCTATATTGGCACTCGTTGCATATCCTAACACGGTCTCCTTAGAACAATGCCTATCCACTTGCATATTCTACTTCACTTGGAACTATGCAATCCTGGCACCGGTGCTAGATATTGATCCTCCTGTAGCCCTCCGCTCCAAAGTCATGCTAAATTTCTCTCCACCTTTGAAGCCACCTTTGCCCGTTGCTCCACTTGAACCTAAAATCCTTCTAATGCCACAGAAGAACTCGACTCTATACCCGAGTCATCCGAGGCCAACTAGTCAATGCTGTACTGCTGAGCCTGCCGCTACACCTCGAATACTGTTACTGCCCCTTTGAATCCTCCTTACTCCACAGACTCCTTCAAAGCCATCTTGGATACTTTACAACTTGCGGGCACCTTCGAAACCCAAGAGCTCATCCAACTCTTCTAAATCCAGTGACTAAATCCTAAAAAATTATATCCTAGCACTTCATCCTCTTCTACCCCTATACCAACCATTGCTTCAATTTCACCCAAAGTAACTATAGCTCAAATCTTGTCCAGAGCTCAAACCCTCCTATCTCATCTCGAGACTCGATACTACCTCTTCATAGGTATTTGAATCCTCTCTTGCTGCAACTAATCCATCCTCCACCTGAATCATAACTCTTTCTAGTACTCCTGTAGAAGAAAATTTTGATTCAAGATCAGTCATTCAGTCCTGACCTACTGGATCTCCACCATCATTACTGCCATCTTGGATACTCCGCAATCCCATGGGTACCTTCAAAACCATCAAGAACTTACTCCTCTGAATTTGCTGTGACTCTCTATGGATCAACCATCTCCATCATCCCTAAGGATTTGCAAATCTTTGCTTTGGTCGAACCACTCAATGTACCCCAACTATTTTCCCGCCTTCCTATAATTGAAGGACATATAGTCACTTCTTCTACCTCCCCTCAACCATTATCCCTTAAAAAATCTCCCCTCATCCACCAAACTAGCCCCACACTACCCATCTTTCCTAGAGGATCCTATCGCCTACCCGTCATATATCTCGGCCTTTCTATCAAGATTGACCAGCTAATCATGCACTCAAACTTTCTACCTTAAGAAGCATCTCTTCTCATCAAGCTTGTCAACCTCCATTTTCAACCCGTTGATCCTGGTTAGCCAAACCATAAACAAAAACAGATATGAGGCATACTATGGAATAGATGTGCAGATTTTAACTTTCAACCTATATGACTTCTCCCATGCTTCCATGCTCTACCAAGCTTTAATACCGAATGTTGTAGAACCCCTATGTTAGATGTGTTCCCTAGAAGCCAAATTGGCTGACACTTGTAATACACTTCTAAGAATAATTTTATAATTTTGACTATAAACTAATAAATGGATTATTTTCTATCACAATGTATATTTAAAGTATCAGTGATACATCTTTTGAGTTAATAGTAATGATAATTCATATTTTCAAGAGTTAAAATTTTAAGACACGAATTTTCATAATTAGCTCATAAATTGCTTTTGATCATAGGATCATCACAAGGATGGTGATTGATTCAGAAGGTTGGTGTATGATTGCTTTCTTAGGATAGATGTATCTTGAGTCTATAGTGTGGAAACATCGAAGTAAAAGTACAGATACTCACTAGAGAATGAGGGCACTGAGCGTGACCACCTCGAACAGTCATAAGGAAGTCTACCTTCTCGTTGATGACTGGCTCGATGCTGTAGTGGTGTGTATGGTTCTTTGATCTGAGGTGCATCGACAGTTCACCTTGAAGGTATTGTAGTTTGACTACACCATAACTCATCTCCTAGCTATTCAGAATTTTGAGGTGTATATTGGCTATGGAATATTCATTGTAAGAATTGGATTGCACCAATAGAAGATCTATCTATCTCGGTAGATGAGAAGTAGTCCTATGATAATCATGAGATTCAGTCCATAAGCCCATGGCCATGGCAGAGTGAAGATGATAGAAAGAGTTTCTATTAGATTTTCACATTGAACTCGAATCGAATGATTAATTCATATGACGGATATTGGGTTCGATGAGTTCATCTTAACTTTAATTCAATCGAGGCTCAAGATAGAAGAACCCAATCACACAGGTAGTTGCACTAAGAGGTTCACTTTTGGTTCTGATGGATTGCCTCCATATACTACTAGATGTCACTGCTAGATTTTGGGAGCAATTAGAATGATTTAGATGATCGATCATTCTAATTGTATAAATCAAAAAAGTTCTAGTTCATCGAAAAATATTTTGATGATATCGATGATAGAGATCGCGATATGACTCATTACCATACGAAACTGAATCTAACTAGATTACGTAAATAAATGATTAGGTCTAGATGTCATCAATTGGACTAACCTAGTTTAATTAATTTAGATTAGATCTAATTAGGTTTAAGAAAATCATGCTAGCACATGATTCAACCTAACATTCTTCTTTTGTAATCATTTTGGTTCATCTCGACTGAGTCAAATTTATTTGGACTCACTCAAAAATATTATCTTAGTCTGATTGAAGCTTGTTTAGATCAGAAAAGGATTGTCTTAATTCATTAGATGGATTTAAGATAACACCTGCCAATTACTGTTACCTTCTAATTCCTATTTTTGGACATAGGTTAACAGCTGACTCTGGACACCTGGACATTGGGCCAAGTGTCACGCACCTATAGGAGAGCACCTAGGGCTCTTGTCCTCTTGCTAAAAGAGGTAAGAGAGAGGGTGCATGCCACCCTATGCATGCGCCCCATATGGATAAGGGATGGAGTCCCATACAGATGGGACTCTAGGGTATTTTGATATGATCAAATACCTAGGTGCCAAACACTTTTGCTTTATCCAGTCTTGGTGCCGTCTATGTGGATTTTTAAGGGACTCTCATCTGATTGGATCAGATGACATTATCCCACCAATCAGATTTAGATTAGATTGAATGAAGGTCTCTAATTGGCCGGGATGATGTGGCACTGCATGGCGCAGTAGGATCTATTTAAATCCTATCTATGCCTAGGATTTGAGAGCTTCTTTCTTTCATCATACCAAAAAGCTGCCCTCCTCTATTCCATGCCTCTCTCTGATCTTTTCTCTCTCCTCTCCACATCCAAAGGAGTTAGGCATGGGTTCAAGTGCAATCCAAGGAAGAAAGGTGCCCAGATTAGGAAGAAGGCAGCACTGCTGAATGAGATGACCGCTGCTTCTTCAAAAAAAGTTTTAAAGATCTTCAAGATCAGATCTAGATCTAATTTTTGAAGAATTAATTTAGAAGGAAAAAATCTTCGGATCATATCTGAGTGGACACCAATAGAGGCTAGGAACGTGCATTGCTCCTTCCAGAACCTCAGGATCAATCAGGATTATCATAAGATAATCTGATTATCCAAAACAAAGATATAAAATTAAATTAGATTTAATTATTTTAATTTTAATATTAAATTTTTAGAATTAGATCCAAGATATCTCATATCTAATTAGGATCATAGAAAATTTTTTAAAATATTTCTTCAGATCCAATCAGATCTGAATGATCCTATGCCGAAAAAATAAAATTTTTTCTTCAACTGATATCAAAGCCAGGTTAGCAGTTCATCAGATCTATTTTAGATCTGATTTAATTTTTATGTATGATTTGATATTAAAAAATTTTAGATGTCACATCAGATGTGATTAGATCTAAAATTAAAAAATTAAAAATTTTATGTTTTAGATCTATAATTTATGAGATGCATGATTAGACTAAGAATAGAATAGTTCTATGTGTAGTCTAGTATAATCATATTATTAAATTAATTAAATATAATTTTAGATCTAATTTATTTCTATTTTTTTGATATTATAATTATTATAACTAGATATAAAAAATAAAAAATAAAATTTTTAATTTTTAATATGAGATATGAAAGATGCATGCTTAGACTAGTTATAGAATTATTCTATAAAATATCTAGGATAGTTTTATTTTTGATATGATCAAATTTATAATTTTTTTTAGATTTAATATATGATATTTTATATTTAAAAGTTTGCATGATTGATTGAGTTATGATACATGAGATGTATACAAAATATGTATTAGTTAGATCATTAATTGTATATGCGATATATGATTTAGATCTGACTAGTTTTGTAGTAGAAATTATATTTTTGATTAAGACGTTTTCTTTGACCATCCAGTCGTAAGAATAAAGTAGGATTTAAAGGCCCTCTCCTCCCATTCGATGGGATGTTATTATGATGTGTAGAGATGCTACGTGTTCGTTCTTAATCAAAAATCAAAATTTATTTTTCTATAAAATCCTAGATCCTAAAACTCTAAAATTCTTTTACATATTTTGTTCATGAATCCAAAAATTAATTAAGAATTAATATTATAAAATTAATTAGATCTAAAAATTATAAATTTTTAGATCTAAAATATATTCATAAAATTAGGTTCAGACTTAGATAGTTTAATTAGGTCTAGCAGTTGATCAAATCGAATCAAGAGTTGGTTAGGTAGGATCAAAGAAAGCTTAGTTTTGACCAACCTAATAGGATTAAGTCTGCATCAAGATCGAATCACATTAAGATGTGACTCAATCAAGTCAAGACCTAATTTGGCTTCGTGGTTTGAGCTTGGATTGTAGGTTAATCCAATTGGTTCTGATTCGATAATTTAGTATCTAAGATAAGTCTGGTAGATATGACCAACTAATTTTTAATTAAGAGCTACTCGACTTGAATGCATTCTTATCAAGTTAAAGACATATCTCTTCCATCGATCTCATTTATCTGGCCATTTGTGTCAACCCAGTTCTGATTTAAGATGGCTAATAATTTGAGCCAACCCATGCCACTAGGTTAGTCATAACTGTAATGATTAAGTCAAGTCAAGTTTAAAGAGATCTAAATTAAATCTTTCTAAAAAAATATTAAGTCTAAGATCTTCCACCGTTGTAGATGTGCGGGCCCTTCCTGGGATTGATTGTTCTCGACTAGATATAGTGATTCAGTTGCATCAAAAAGATGCAACCATGTCTATTAGGCATTGGATGCTATGGGTTGGAGGATGAATTGGGCTCAATATTTTGGATACGGTGAGGAACCCAATCCGAAATTCAATTTATGCAAATAGTGGGTCTGACTTAACTAAAGAGTGGAGCAATATTTCAGGCATGGTGAGCTTCATGAATTAGAGATCAATTTTGGATGCACAATGATTAGAGGATCATTGGACAAGAGTTGTCCACTTATCGATTGATCCATCATCAATAACTATTAGGTGAGGTGGTGAGCTAGTTGGTGGGATCGCACCATCCACTAGAAATCAATAATCATAAAGATTTTTGTATCTCTACCAAGTGTAGAAATTCGAGTAAATAGTGAGAGCCTAATTTGTTTAAAAATAAAACTCCTAAATAAATTGGTTAAGTCTAATTATAAAATCAACTAGAAACTTTGACTCTCTATAGGAAGATGTCTGCGTCCAATCCACTAGCCCGTATTCTGGACACCCATAGACTGACCGGATCCAACTACAAGGATTGACTCCAAAATATCAAAATTATTTTAGGTTTTGAGAAGTTAACTCATGTGTTGGAACAGGATCCTCCCACCTTACCAGTCCATCCATTCACTGATCAGAGAGCGTCTCTCAAAAAGTGGATAGATAAAGATAATAAAGTCAGGTATTACATATTGGACTCGATGTCTAATGAATTTCAATATCAATATGAAGATATTAAGACTAGTCGCCAAATATTGGCTCACCTGTAAGAGTTATTTGGTGAACAGAGTCGTGCAGCCAAATATCAAGTCACTAAGAGCCAAATATCAGACCAAAATGGCTCCTCCATGCCCAAACAACGGTGAGAACAGCCGGCTGGGCCTTGATCCGGTTGGGGGGCAAGAATTCGAAGAGCTATCAGACCAACAGAAGGTGGGGATGGAATGGGCCAGAAATAGATTTATGTTCTACTCTTACTGCAACGATCAGGATAGGTTTCCAGTGATATCACCGGAGTGCAAGGAGGGGAAATAATGAGTTCGAAGAAATTAGCAAAGCTATAAAGATCAGATCACTCTATTTTAAGCGTCAGTGAAAGAACACAAAGGTGGATGGAAAGGAAATT
Organism: Cocos nucifera; assembly: GCA_006176705.1. NCBI lineage: Eukaryota > Viridiplantae > Streptophyta > Magnoliopsida > Arecales > Arecaceae > Cocos > Cocos nucifera. The sequence goes on from QRFJ01004624.1 coordinate 79,517, forward strand.
TGATTCTTACACAGAAATAAATAGCTAATTATGTTCTATATTGTTTTAGTTTAAGTACTCATTTTGTTTTTGTTAATCAAGTAGTCAAAATTGATTATTGTCTTGTCTTTGTTTTCTTTTCTTTTCTTTTTTTTTGGGGGCGGGGGGGCGGGGCGCAAAGGGAGGCTGGACAAGCAGCCACCCGTCTTTATTATTAGGAAAGGAGTATTTATAACAGAGTAGGCTCCACGACGAGAGCAAGATCAGTTAACTCCCCTGGTACGAAAAAAACAGAGCAATATAAGGAAAAAAAAAAAAATACCGATAGAGGTATCCTTGCTCCTTCCGATAAGTTTCAAGCCGAAATTCGAAATAACAGGGAAGGCCTAATGTTGAGTCGGCGGAGGAGAACACAACAAAGGGAGAAGGGTCTGAGATTCGAAGTTCTGAGCGGCCCTGATGACAGAGAGACAACTGTTGGATTCCATCGCAGAGGATCATAAGATTCGTCCAAAACTTTAGGCAACTTCCTGACTCGATGCCAGATTTTTCTATGTTCCACCAATTGTTTGTCATTGCAGAAAAAGGTCAAATGACTGCGATCGAGGTGGTGCTTGATTGCTTATGGAGAAAGATTCTATCGTTTTCTCTCATTCCAGGGTGGGGGGGGGGTGTCGGGTCTTCTTCAAGTAGCGAAATAATGCAAAAAGCCCACCTCTCGGTTTCCAATCTCCATGCGAATTATGTGAGCTTCGTAACATCTTTAAAGTAAATGATGATCTGTGCGTCCCCACCCTCCTCATGGTAGAATTGTTCATCCTCACTTTTGCCGACCCACCTCTAGGTAGAATAGTGCCTCCTCACTTTTTCTGGATAGTATTGTCTCTGTCGGACATTATCCTGGATGCATTAATTCAGTCCTTAAATTGGCTGGGTTTGCGAGCACGTGATAGCCCATTTCCAGTCTATTTAACTGGCATTGAGTACGTGCATGAAAGATTGAAATTATGATCCTATCCAAATTATTTGATTTTTAATTTAGACATCAAGTGGTATTTTTATTCGGAAAAACGACTATAAAAGGGTCGAGATGGAGCGAAGCCGATGTTATGGGTCCGGTTGACGTTTTCTAAGATTCAATTAGGTAGGTTAAAGAAAGGATTAGAGAGGAAAAAACAGGGGGAGAGAGAAGCAAGAGAAAAAGACTTCGTAGAACGGCCTCGTGCCTGATGACACCAAACCCCCCTTCTCCATTCCAGGGTGGTTGGCGTCTGACAAGCAGTTAGGTGGATGATAGCTCATGAGACGCGCACACTGATATAACCAGGTCCCAAAGTTGAGTCACATCGCGTCACACCATTTGCCGAGTATTACTGTCACGGATGCTCTATTGCCGACGACAACGAGGCACCCCCACCGCATTTCCCGCATCCCTATGCAACAAGAACAGCTGTCGTTGCCCCTTCCTTTATTTAACCTTCTTAATTTACACAGAACTTAATTTACTGACATCAATTAGCCGTTCGTTTTGCGTCTCTACCCCGTCTCAGGTACTCCCTTCCGTCACATTTCCCAGTTCCCACGCTCCCCACTTGCCCCACGGAGTTGTTTAATTAAATCTCTTGACCGTTCTCTCGTACCTGCCAGCTCCGGAACCCCTCCCAAAAACGGTCGGCTCCGTGGATTGCAACGTCGATGAGATGCAGGGTATGTTAGACAGTTAATTCAAGATCATTATCTGATGATGATCAAGAACTTAGAAAAATTTGAGAAGTTTGATGTCAAATTAGATCAGAATCTATAGATTAATATAATTTTACAGTCCTTAACTGATGCGTATGGATAGTTCATCATGAACTACCATATGCATAAATTTTAAAATATCTTGGCTAAACTCATGAACATGCTAGTTACTGCTAAGCTTTCTATGAAAGATTTTAAAGGCTCAATACTTACTGTGGAGCGGACTTCTTCCAAGAGAAAGTTCTTTGGAAAGAAGAAGAATTCTGTGAAGAAGCAGAAGATGGATGATGGGAAGAAGAAGAAGATAAAGCCGAAGAAGAAGGCCGCTGATAAAAAAAATATTTTTATTATAATACTGATGGCCATTGAAAGTGGAACTATCCTTTGTACCTGGTCAACCTGAAGAATAAGAAGGAAGCAGATCCTTTTGGAGGTATACTCGTTATAGAATCTAATCTTACGATTTCTTCTATATCCAGTTGGGTGCTTAACTCTGATTCTAGTGCACACTTATGCACTTCTCTACAGGATCTTAAGGATAGTAGGAGGTTGACGGATGGTGAGATGATCCTACATGTCAAAAATAGAGCAAGAGTTGCTGCTGTGATCATGAAAATCTAACCTCTGTGATTACCATCAAGATTAGATTTAGTTCTTAAAGACTATTTTATGTACCTATAGCAAGCAGAAATTTAATTTCTGTCTCATGTTTAGCATAAGAAGGCTATGTAATTAGTTTTCTTAAGGACCATTGTAATATTCTTTATGAAAGAAATAAAATTGCAAGTGGTTTTCTTATAAATGGTCTCTATCAGTTATATATTGATGCTTTTATTTTTAATATCGAGCAGAATATGAATGTCATAGGATCAAAATGACCTAGGGATAGTCTAAATAATAGGTATCTTTGGCACCTTAGACTAGGTCATATAGCTGAAGATAGGATTAACAAATTGAAGAAATTCAGGCTATTGAGTTTGTTGACTTTTGAGTCATATCCGATTTATGAATCATACCTTTATGGCAAAATGACCAAATTTCCTTTTGTAGGACATGAAAAAAGGGCCACAAACCTACTTGTCCTAGTACATACTAATGTATGCAGCCCATTTAATGTACCAACCAGGGGCAATTATGTCTACTTCATCACCTTTATTGATGATTTGTCTTAATATGGGTATGTGTATTTGATGCGATATAAGTCAGAAGCTTTTAAAATGTTCAAGGCATTCAAACTTGAAGTAGAAAAATAAATAAAAAAATCCATTAAGGTTCTTCAATCAAATTGAGGAGGCGAATACCTTAGTTGGAAATTTCTAGACTATCTTAAGAACACTGGCATAGTCTCTCAGTGGACTCTACCTGGAACCTCTCAACTCAACGAAGTTTCAGAATGAAGAAATTAGATCCTATTAGATATGGTCTGATCCATGATGAGTTTCACAAACCTTCCTGAGTTTCTTTGGGGACATAGTCTGATGACTACTATATATTTACTGAATAGGATTTCCTCTAAGACCATTCTAACCACACCGTATAAGATATGACATGGTAAGAACCAAGTCTGAGTCATCTCAGAATTTGGGGTTGTCCGGTCCATGTCAAAAGATAACAGATGGATAAATTAGAGTCTAAGTTCTTTAGAGCTCGATTTATTGGATATACTAAAAAGTCATGAGGATATTATTTCTATCTCCTGAAAGATTACAATGTGATTGTGAGTCAACACACCATCTTTCTTGAAAAATAGTTTATTCAAGATGATGGCATCAGAAGACAGATTAGACTCAAGGAGAAAGTCTCCGATGAGAAATGAGCTAAGGAACCTTTGGAACCCAATTAGATTGAGCCAATCAGACACTACCTCCTCCACCTCGTAGATCAAGTAGAATTTTTCATCCTTCTGAAAGGTACTTAGGTACTATATCAGAAAATGTAGAGAAAATGTTCGTCGCAAGAAATGGGGTTCATGATGATGATCCCAAAACCTATGACGAGATGATATCAGATATCGACTCCAAAAAATGGTTAGAGACAATGAGGTCAGAGATTGACTCAATGCGTTCGAATCAAGTCTGGACCTTAGTAAATCCACCTAAAGGTATAGTACCTATTGGGTGTAAATGGATCTTCATGAGAAAGATAGGTGTCGATGAAAATGTAGAGATATTCAAAATAAGGCTCGTAGCGAAAGGATATAGTCAGCACGAAGGCATTGACTATTAGGATACTTTTTTGCCAGTAGCCATGCTCAAATTCATCCACACATTACTTGCTATTGCAGTCTATTTCGATTACGAAATATGATAGATGGACGTGAAAATGGCATTCTTAAATAGATATCTTGAGAAATATATCTATATGGAACAGTCACTAGATTTCACATCTGGTGATAATGATCACAAGATATGCAAGCTGCAAAGATCCATATATAGACTTAAGTAAGCATCTCAGAGCTGGAATGCTCATTTCAATGATGTAATTAAATCATTTGGATTCATCTAGAATGAGGAGGAGTTCTATATTTTCAAAAAGATCAGTGGGAGCACTATTGTCTTTCTCGTATTGTACGTGGATGACATCCTCCTAATTGAAAATGATATTCTTATATTGACTACAGTCAAAATATGGTTGTCTAGGGAGTTCTCTATGAAAAATCTAAGAGAGGCATCCTTTAGTCTGGAAATTAAGGTCTATAGAGATAGGTCGAATAGAATGTTGGGTCTCTCATAGAAAATGTACATAGGGAGTTGTTGAAGAGGTTTAGCATAAAAAACTTCAAGAGGAATTTAGTATCCTTCAAATATGGCATTCACCTCTCCAAAAAGATGTGTCCTAGCACACCTGAGGAGATTAAACGCATAAGTAAGATCCCTTATGCTTTAGTAATAGAAAGCCTCATGTACGCCATGCTATGTACACAACCTAATATTGCCCATCCTGTGAGTGTCATGAGCAGGTATCAGTCAAATCTAGATGAAGAGTACTAAACACCTATGAAATGTATCCTTAAGTACTTGAAAAGGACTAAGGATATATTTCTAGTCCTTGGTAATGGAGAACTCCAGATCTAGGAATATATAGACTCGGATTTTATGTCCGACATAGATGATCGAAAGTCAACATTTGAAAGTCTATTTATTTGTAACGGTGGAGCTATCAGTTGGAAGAATTTCAAGCAGACGGTGAGAGCAGACTCCACCATGGAAGCAGAGTACATCGCTGCGTCGAAGGCTGCAAAGGAGGCATTTTGGTAAAAGAAGTTCGTCGTAGATCTCGGAGTGGTGCCATCAGATGTCATCCTTCTATACTGTGATAACAATGGCGCCATAGCCCTAGCTAAGGAGATAAAGTCTCACCAAAAATCCAAGCCTATTGAGTGGCGATACCACCTCATCCACGATTACCTCGAGAAAGGATATATCGAGATCAAGAGAGTCGACACTGCAGATAATGCGGCTGACCCACAAACAAAGTCATTGAGCTAGCAGAAGATCGAAGCTCACCTTGAGAAGATCGAACTTAGATTTGTAGCCAATTGGCTTTAGGTCAAGTGGGAGTTTGTTAGATGTGTACCCTAGAAGTCAGATTGGCTGATACTTGTAATACACTTCTAAGGATAATTTTATAATTTTAACTATAAGTTAATAAATAGATTATTTTCTATAATAGTGTGTATTTAAGTATCTGTGATACATCCTTTGAGTTAATAATAATGACAATTAATATTTTTAAGATTTAAAAATTTAAGATATGAATTTTCATAATTATCTCATAAACTGCTTCCGACCGTAGGATCATCATGAGGTTAGTGATCGATCTAGAAGATTGATGTATGATTGCTTTCTTAGGATAGATGCATCTTGAGTCTATGGTGTGGAGACACCGAAGCGAGAGTAAGGTACTCGTTAGATAACGAGATCATTGAGTGTGACCACCTAAAGCAGTCATAAGAAAGTCTACCTTCTCATCGATGACTGGCTCGATGCTAACAGTGGTGTGTATGGTTCATTGACCTAAGGTGCATCGACAGTTCATCTTGAGGGTGTTGTAGTTTGACTACACCATAACTCGATCTCCTAGCCATTCGGAATCCTAAGGTATATGTGGGCCATAGCATGTTCATTGTAGGAATTGGATTGCACCAATAAGGGATCTATCTACCTCGGTAGATGAGAAGTAGCCCTATGATAATCATGAGATTTAAATCCATAAGCCCATGGCCATGGCAGAGTGAAGATGATAGAAAGAGTTTTTATTAGGTTTTTATATCGGACTCAAATCAAATGATTAATTCATATGATGGATGTTGGGTTTGACGAGTTCACCTTAACCCTAATCTAGTCGGAGCTCAAGATAGAAGAATCCAATCACATAGGTAGCTGCACTGAGAGGTTCACTTTCGGTTCTGATGGTTTGCCACCATATACTGCTAGGTATCACTGGTAGATTTTGTGAGCAATTAGAATGATTTAGATGATCGATCATTCTAATTGTATGAATCAAAAAAGTTCTGATCCATCGAAAGGTGTTTTGATGATGTCGATGATAGAGATCGTGACATATCTCATTAACATATGAAATTAAACCTAACTGCATCACACAAATAAGGGTTTGGGTTTGGATGTCATCAATTGGACAAACCCAGTTCAATTGATTTGGATTAGTGAAGGAAAAAATCTATTTTTCAGGTCAGGTTCGTTAAGATCTGATTAGATCAGAAGAGATATTTCAAAAATTTTTACCTGAGAAACTAATCAAATTTGATCTTATTGATCTAATAATAAAAATAAAATAAAAATAAAAATTAAATCTAATTTAATTAGACTTTTATTTTGGATAATCCAATTACCCTAGAATGATCCCGATGTTTGTCTAAGATTCTGGATGTAGCCACGCAAGTGCCTGGCCTCTACCGATATCCACTCGGGTAGGATCTGGAGATTTTCTTCTTCTAAATCAATCTTCAAAAAATTAGATATAGATCTGATCTTAAAGATCTTCAAAAACTTTTTTTGAAGAACTATCGTTGTCCCTTATAGCAGTGCTGCCTTCATCCTTTCCTGGCGCCTATCACTTGCTTGGATCGCACCTTATTCATGCCCAAAACTCCTTAGGCGTGGAGAGGAGAGAGACGACTAGAGGGTGGCATGGAGAAGGAGGGAGAGAAGCTTTGTGGTGTGGGCTAAATGCAGAAGCATTAAAAACCTAGGTGCAGACAGGGTTTATATAGACCCTACTACGCCATGCAGTGCCACATCATCCCAACCAATCATGGCCCTTTGAGCAATTAGATCTAAATCTGATTGGTGGGATGACATCATCTGATCCAATCAGATGAGAGACCCTCAAAACTCTCCTAAGGTGGCGCCAAGACTAGGTCAAATAAGAGTTCTTGGTGCCATAGAGTTTAATCCCCTGAAGCAACCCTGGAGTTCCATTTGTATGGGACTCCTCCTTTATCCTCATGGGGCGCACACCTCCCTAGGCATGCACCCTCTTCCTATCTACATTTAGTAGGAGGACAAGGCCTCAGGTACTCTTCTATGGGTGCATGACACATGGGCAGATGTCCAAGTGTCTAGGGTCAACATTTGACCAATGTCCGAAAATAAGAATTAGTAGGTGACCAAAAATGATAGATGTTGTCTTAAATTTATCTCATAAATTAAGACAACTATTTTTTGATTTGGACGAGCTCCAGCCAGACCATGTAAAGGTTTCTAAGTGAGCTCAAATATATTTGGCTCAGTAGATACAAGCTTTAATGATTATTAAAGGAGAACATTAGGCTCAATCATGTGCTAGCATGATTTTCTTGAACCTAATTGAATCTTATTCAAATCAATTGAACTAGATTAGTCCAATTGATGACATCTAGATTCAAACCCTTGTTTGTGTGACCTAGTTAGATTCAGTTTCGTATGATAATAGGATATGTTGCGATCTCTATCATCAACATCATCGAAACATCTTTCGATGGATCAGAACTTTTCTGATTCAGATAACTAGTATGATCGATCATCCAAATCATTCTAATTGCTTCCAAAATCCACCAGTGATACCTAGTAGCATATGGTGGCAACCCGTCAAAACTAAGAGTGAACCTCTCGGTGCAGTTACCTATGTAATTAGGTTCCTCTATCTCAAGCTCCGACCGGATTAGGGTTAAGGTGATCTCGTCAAACCCTAATATCCATCATATGAATTAATCATTCAATTCAAGTCCAATGTGAAAACCCTAATAGAAACTCTTTCTATTATTTCACTCTGCCATGGCCATGGGCTTATGGACTTGATTCTCATGATCATCAAGGGCTGCTCCTCATCTACCGAGGTAGACAGATCCCCTATTGGTACAATCCAATTCCTACAATGAACATGCTATAGCCAACATACACCTCAGGATTTTGAATGGCTAGGAGATCGAGTTATGGTGTAGTCAAACTATAACACCCTCAAGGTGAACTGTCGATGCACCTCAGATCAAAGAACCAGACACACCACTGTAGCTTCGAGCCAGTCATCGATGAGAAAGTAGACTTTCTCATGATTGCTCGAGGTGGTCATGCTCAGTGCCCTTGTTCTCTAACGAATACATGTACTCTTGCTCCGATGTCTCTACATCGTAGACTCAAGGCTCATCTATCCTAAAGAAGTGATCATACACCAACTTTCTGGATCAATCACCATCCTCATGATGATCCTACGGTCAGAAGAATTTTATGAGTTAGTATTAAAAATTCATGTCTTAAATTTTCAACTCTTGAAAATATGAACAATCATTATCATTAACTCAAGCAATGTATCACAGACACTTTCAAATACACACTATGATAGAAAATAATCTATTTTATTATTTATAGTTAAAATTATAATTTTGCCCATAGAAGTGTATTACAAGTGTCAGCCAATCTAGCTTCTAAGACACACATATATAACAAACTCCCACTTGACCTAAAGCCAATTGCCTATAAATCTAAGTCCCATCTTCTCAAGGTGGGCTTCGCTGCTGGCCCAACGGCTTTGTAAGTGAATCTGCTGCATTGTCTGTGGAGTCGACTCTCTTAACCTCAACATAATCTTTCTCGAGGTAATCGTGGATGAGGTGGAAATTGCCGCTCAATGTGCCTGGATTTTTGATGAGACCTCAGCTCCTTAGCAAGGGCTATGGCACCATTATTATCGTAGTACAGAGGAATGACATCCGATAGCATCACTCCAATCTCTACAGTGAACTTCTTGTACCAAAATGCCTCCTTCGCTGCTTCTGATGCAGCGATATACTCTAATTTTATGGTGGAATCTACTATCACTGTCTGCTTGGAACTCTTCTAATAGCACAACCATTATACACAAATAGACTCCTAGATGTCGACTTTCGATCAGCTATATCGAACATAAAATCTGAGTCTGTATACTCCTGAACTTGGAGTTCTCCATTACCAAAAACTAACAATATATCCTTAGTTCTTCTCAAGTACTTAAAGATATATTTCACAGAAGTCCAGTATTCTTCATCTGAATTTGACTGATATCTGCTCGTGACACTCACAGCATGGGCTATATCAGGTCATGTACATAATATGGAGGCTCTCTATTGCTGAAGCATTAGGGATCTTGCTCATGCGTTCAATCTCCTCAGGAGAGTTTGGGACATATTTTCTTGGAGAGATGAATGCCATATCTGAAGGATACCAATCTCCTCTTGGAGTTTTCCATGCTAAACCTCTTTAGCACTTTCTCTATGTATATCTTCTATGAAAGACCTAGCATATATTCGGTCTATCTCTATAGACCTTAATTCCTATAATGAAGGATGCTTCTCCTAGGTCTTTCATGGAGAATTCTTTAGATAACCATATTTTAACTATGGTCAACATGGGAATATCATTCTCAATAAGGAGAATATCATCCACGTAAAGTATGAGGAAGATAATAGCACTCCCACTGACCTTTCTGAAAAAAAATACATGATTTCTCCTCATTTTTAATGAAATCAAATAGTTTAATCACATCATTAAAATGAGTATTCCAGCTCCGAGATGCTTGCTTAAGTCCATATATGGACCTTTGCAGCTTGCATACTTTGTGATCAGCATCACTGGATGTGAAACCTAGCGACTGTTCTATATAGATATCTTCCTCAAGGTATCCATTTAAGAATGCCATTTTTACGTCCATTTGCCATATTTCATAATCAAAATAGGCTGCAACAGCAAGCAATGTGCAGATGAATTTTAGCATAGCTACTGGCAAAAAGATATCCTGATAGTCAATGCCTTCATACTGACTATAATCTTTTGCTACTAATCTAGCTTTGAATGTCTCCACATTCCCATCTACATCAATCTTTCTCTTATAGATCCATTTACACCCAATAAGTACTATACCTTCTGGTGGATCTACCAAGGTCCTAGACTTGGTTTGAGTGCATCGAGTCAATTTCTGACCTCATTGTCTCTAACCATTTCTCAGAGTCGATATCTGATATCGCCTCGTCATAGGTTTTGGGATCATCATCATAAACCCCATTACCTATGAGAAATATTTTCTCTACTTTCTCTGAGATAGTACCTAAGTACCTCTCAGGGAGATGGGAAATTTTTTTCGATCTACGAGGTGGAGGAGGTAGTGATTGTATTAGCTCAACCTGATTTGGCTCCATAGGGTCCTTAGCTCGTTGCTCTTGGGAGACTTTCACCTCGAGCTTGATCTACTTTTCAATGCCACCATCTTGAATAAACTATTTTTCAAGAAAGATGACATGCCAACTCACAATCACATTATGATCTTCTGAAATGTAGAAATAATATCCTAATGACTCTTTAGGATATCCTATTAATCGAGCTCTAAAGGACCTATAGTCTAACTTATCTGCTTGTTGTCTTTTGAAATGAGTCAGACAATCTCAAATTTTAAGATGACTCAAACTTGATTTCTTACCATGCCATATCTCATACGGTGTAGTAGGAATGATTTTAGAGGGAATCCTATTCAGTAAATATATAACAGTTAACAAACTATGTCCCCAAAGAAAATCAAAAAGGTCTGTGAAGCTCATCATGGATCGGACCATACCAAATAGGATCCGATTCCTCCATTCTAAAACACCATTGAGTTAAGGTATTTCAGATGGAGTCCATTGAGAGTCTATGCCATATTGCTTGAGATAGTCTAGGAATTTTTGATTAAGGTATTCACCTCCTCGATCTGATCAAAGAACCTTAATGAATTTTTCAGTTTGCTTTTCTACTTCATGTCTCAATTTCTTAAACTTTTCAAAGGCTTCAGACTTATGTCTCATAAGATACACATACCCATACCGAGATAAATCATTGGTAAAGATTATGAAGTAGATAAAGTTGCCTCTAGTCGGTACATCAAATAGGCCACATATATCAGTATGTACTAGGGCAAGTAGATCCATGGCCTTCTCCCCATGTCCTGCAAAAGGGAGCTTAGTCATTTTACTATGAAGACATGATTCATAAATTGGATATGACTCAAAAGTCAACGGATTCAATAGCCCAATTTTCTCCAACTTGTTAACCCTATCTTCTACTATATGACCTAGCCTTAGGTGCCATAGATATCTATCGTTTGGATTATCTCTGGGTTATTTTGATCTTATGGCATTCATATTTTACTTGATATTAAAGATAGATACATTAATATATAACTGGTAGAGACCATTAATAAGGAAACTACTTACAATTTTATTTCTTTCATAAAGAATATTACAATGGTCCTTAAGAAAATTAACTACATAGCCTTTTTGTGCTAAACATGAAACAAAAATCAAATTCTTGCTTGCAGCAGGAACATAATAACAATCCTTAAGTACTAAATCTAAGCCAGACGATAGTCGAAGAGGGTAGGTTCCCATGGCCACAGCAGTAATCCTTGCTCCATTTATGATGCCTAGGATCATCTCACCATCCCTCAACCTCCTACTATCCTCAAGATCCTACATGGAAGTACATAAATGAGCACTAGAACCAGAGTCAAGCATCCAACAAGATGGAGAAGAAACCATAAGATTAGATTCAATAATAAGCATACCTCCAGAAGGATCTATCTCCTTCTTATTCCTTAGGGTGGCTGGTATGTTGGACAGTTCCGCTTTCAATAGCTGTCAGTATTACAATGAAAATATTTTTCTTTGTCAGCGACCTTCTTCTTCAGCTCTGTCTTCTTTTTTTTTCCACATTCCATCTTCCACTTTTTCACAAACTTCTTCTTCTTTCCAAAAGATTTTTTTTGGAAGAAGTCCATTCCATAATAAGTACTGAGCCTTTAGAACCTTTCATAGAAAGCTCAGCAGTAACCAGCATATTCATAAACTCGACCAGAGTATTCTGAAGTTTATGCATATGGTAGTTCATGATGAACTACCCATACGCATCAGTCAAGGATTGCAGAATTATATCATTCTGCAGATCCTGGTCTAATTTCACTTCGAGCTTCTCAAGCTCTTCTAAGTCTTTAATCATCATCAGACAATGATCTTGGACTGACTGCCCATCATGAATTTTAGCCTTAAATAATTATTTAGTGATCTGATATTTGGCTATGTGACTATATTCACCAAACAACTCTTGTAGGTGAGCCAACATTTAGTGGACAGTCTTGATATCTTCATGTTAGTGCTGAAGCTCATCAGACATTGAGCCCAACATGTAGTATCTGGTCTTATTATCTTCATCCATCCACTTGTTAAGAGATGCTTTCTGCTTAGCGGATGGACGAGCTGGTAAGGTGGGGGGATCCTGATCCAATACATGAGTCAACTTCTTGGAACCCAAAATAATTTTGAAGTTTCGAAGCCAATCCTTATAATTGGGTTCGATCAGTCTATGGGTGTCCAGGATACAGATTAGTGGGTTGGATGCACTCATTTTTCTTTTTTCTGTAGAGAGTCAAAATTTCTAGTTAAATATTATAATTAAGACTTGACCAATTTGTTTAGGAGTTTGATTTTTAAACAAATTAGCTGCCACTATTTTTTTAGATCCCTACACTTCCTTTATACAGATGCAAAAATTTTCATGATTACTGATTTCTAGTGGATGGTGCAGTCCCATCAACTTACTCATCACCTTACCTAACAGTTATTGGTGATGAGTTAGCCAATGAGTGAACAACTCTTATCCAATGATTCTCTAATCATGGTGCACCCAGACTTGATCTCTAATTTATGAATCTCACCATGCCCAAAATATTGATCCACTTCTTAGTTAAGTCAGACTCACCATTTGCATAGATTGAATTTCTAATTGGATCTCTCACCGTATCTGAAATATTGAGCTCAATCCATCCTTCAGCCTGTAGCATCCAATACCTAATAGACATGGTTGCATCTTCCCAGTGCAACTGAACCACCATGATCAATCGAGAACAATCAACCTCGGAAAGGGCCCACACATCTATAATGGTGGAATATCTTAGACTTAATCTTTTCTTAGGAAGATTTGATTTAGGTCTCTTTAAACTTGACTTGACATAGTCATAACCATTATGACTAACCTAGTGGCATGGGTCAACTCGAATTGTTAGCCACCTTAGATCAAGACTGGGCTGACAAATATGGCCAGGCAAGTGAGATCGGTGGAAGGGATATGCCATTAACTCAATAAGAATGCATTCGAGTCGAGTAGCTTTCAATTAAAAATTAGTCGGTCATATCTACCAAACTTACCTTAGACACCAAATTGTTAAGCCAGAACCAATCAGGTTAGCCTACAATCCAGACTCTAACCATTGAGCCTAATTAGGTCTTAACTCGATCGATCACTCATATGACTCAATCTTGATCTAGACTTAATCCTATTAGGCTGGTCAATTTAAGCACTCTTGATCCCACCTAACCAACTCTTGATTCGATTTGATCAACCGCTAGATCTAATTGAGCTACCCAAGCTCAAACCTAATTTTATGAATATGTCTTAGATCTAAAAATTTTTAATTTTAGACCTAATATATTTTATAATCCTAATTTTTAATTAAGTTTAGGGTTCATAAACAAAACATGTATATAAAATTCTAAAATTTCAGAATCTAGGATTTTGCAGAAAATAAGTTTTTTATTTTTGATTAAGGATGAACGTGCAACACCCCTACACACCATAAGAACATCCCATCGAATGGAAGGAGAGGGCCTTTAAACCCCACTTCGTTCTTATGATCGGACGGCCAAGGGAATGCTTTAATCAGAAACATGATAAATCTATAAAACTAGTTAGATTTACATCATATATCATATATATAAAAATTGATCTAACTAAAAATATATTTTGCATACATCTCATGTATCATATCATGCATATTTTTAGATCTAAATTATCTCATAAATATCTAAAAAATAAGATTTAAATTTGATCATATCAAATTAAAATTTATTCTAGATAATTTTGTAGAACTATTCTACAACTAGTCTAAACATGCATCTATCATATCTCATATGAATAAATTAAATAAATTTATTTTTTATTTTCTAGATCTAATTATAATATTTATAATATCAAAAAATAATAAATAAATAGATCTAAAAATTATAATTAATTAAATTAAAATTATGATTATGCTAGACTACATATAGAATAATTCTATTCCTAGTCTAATCATGCATCACATACATCTTAGATCTAGATTATTTAATTTTTAATTTTTTTTAATTTTAGATCTAATTATATCTAATGTGATATTTAAAATTATATAATTATTAGATCAAAAATAATTTAAAATCAGAGCTAATGAATTATGGAACCTGACTCTGATGCCAATTGAAGAAAAAAATCTATTTTTTGGATCAGATTCGTTCAGATCTGATTGGATCAGAAGAGATATTTCAGAAAACTTTTCTCTGAGATCCTAATCAGATCTGAGACTTCTCAAATCTAATCTTATTGATCAGATAATAAAAATAAAATAAAAATAAAAATTAAATCAAATTTAATTATACTTTTTTTTGGGTAATCCAATTATTCTTGGATGATCCCGATGTTTGCCTGAGGTTCTAGATGTAGCCACGCAAGCACCTGGCCTCTACCAGTATCCACTCAGGTAGGATCTAGAGATCTTCTCCTTCTCAATCAATCCTCCAAAAATTAGATATAGATTTGATCTTGAATGTCTTCAAAAACTTCTTTTGAAGAACTGTCGTTGTCTCTTGCAGTAGTGCTGCCTTCTTCCTTTCCTGGCGCCTTTCACTTGCTTGGATCGCACCTTATTTATGCCCAAAACCCCTTGGGCATGGAGAGGACAGAGAGGACTAGAGGGTGGCATGGAGAAGGAGGGAGAGAGGCTTTATGGCATGGGCTAAAGGTAGAAGCATTAAAAATCTAGGCACAGATAGGGTTTATATAGATCCTGCTACGCCATGCAGTGCCACATCATCCCAACCAATCATGGCCCTTTGAGCAATCAGATCTAAATCTGATTGATCGAATGACATCATCTGATCCAATCGGATGAGAGACCCTCAAAACCCTCCTAAGGTGTGCCAAGACTAGGTCAAACAGAGTTCTTGGCACCACAAAGTTTAATCCCCTAAAGCAACCCTGAAGTCCCATCTGTATGGGACTCCTTTATCCTCATGGAGCGCACGCCTGCCTAGGCATGCACCCTCTTTCTATCTACATTTAGCAGGAGATAAGGCCCCAGGTACTCTCCTATAAGCGCATGACACATGGGCAGATGTCCAAGTATCCAGGGTCAATATTTGACCAATGTCCGAAAACAAGAATTAGCAGGTGACCAAAAATGGTAGGTGTTGTCTTAAATTTATCTCATAAATTAAGACAACCCTTTTCTGATCTGAATGAGCTTCAGTCAAACCAAGTAAAGATTTCTGAGGGAGTCTAAACATATTTGGCTCAGTAGAGACAAGCTTTAATGATTATTAAAGGAGAACATTAGGCTCAATCGTGTGCTAGCATGATTTTCTTGAACCTAATTAAATCTTATTCAAATCAATTGAACTATGTTAGTCCAATTGATGACATCTAAATCCAAATCCTTATTTGTATGACCTAGTTAGGTTCAGTTCCATATGGTAATGGGATATGTTGCGATCTCTATCATCGACATCATCGAAACACCTTCCGATGGATCAGAACTTTTCTGATTCAGATAATTAGTATGATCGATCATCCAAATCATTCTAATTGCTCTCAAAATTCACTAGTAACACCTAGCAGCATATGGTGGCAACCTATCAGAACTAAAAGCGAACCTTTCAGTATAGTTACCTGTATGATTAGGTTCCTCTATCTTGGGCCCCAATTGGATTAGGGTTAAGATGATCTCATCAAATCCTAGTATCCATCATATAAATTAATCATTCGATTCATGTCCAATATAAAAACTCTAATAGAAACTCTTTCTATTATTTCACTCTACCATGGCCATGGGCTTATGGACTTGATTCTCATGATCATCATAGGGCTGCTCCTCATCTACCGAGGTAGACAGATCTTCTATTGGTGCAATCCAATTCCTACAATAAACATGCTATAGCCAACATACACCTCAGAGTTTTGAATGGCTAGGAGATTGAGTTATGGTGTAGTCAAACTATAACACCCTCAAGGTAAACTGTAGATGCACCTTAGGTCAAAGAACCAGACACACCACTATAGCTTCGAGCCAGTCATCAATGAGAAGGTAGACTTCCTCATGACTGCTCAAGTTGGTCACGCTCAGTGCCCTCATTCTCTAACGAGTATCTGTACTCTTATTTCGGTGTCTCTATACCATAGACTCAAGACTCATCTATCCTAAGAAAGCGATCGTACACCAATCTTTCGGATCAATCACCATCCTTATGATGATCCTACGGTCGGGAGCATTTTAAGAGTTAATAATGAAAATTCATATCTTAAATTTTCAACTCTTAAAAATATGAACTATCATTACCATTAATTCAAGAGATGTATCACAGATACTTTCAAATGCACACTATGATAGAAAATAATTTATTTTATTATTTATAGTTAAAATTATAATTTTATCCTTAGAAGTGTATTACAAGTGTCAGCCAATCTGGCTTCTAGGGCACACATATCTAACAATTGATCTAATTAAGTTCAAGAAAATCGTGCTAGCACATGATTGAACCTAACATCCTCCTTTTATAATCATTTTGGTTCATCTCAGCTGAGCCAAATTTGTTTGAGCTCACTCAAAAATCTTATCTTAGTCTGACTGGAGTTTATCCAGATCAGAAAAGAATTGTCTTAATTCATTAGATGGATTCAGGAAAACACCTACCAATTTCTATCATCTGCTAATTTCTATTTTTAGACATAGGTCAACAGTTAATCCTGGACACCTGGACATTGGTCCATGTGTCATGCATCTATAGGAGAGCACTTGGGGCTGTTGTCCCCCTACTAAAAGAGGTAAGAGAGAGGGCGCATGCCATCCTAGGTGTGTGCCCCATATGGATAAGGGATGGAGTCCTATACAGATGGGACTCCAGGATATTTTGATATGATCAAATACCTAGGTGCCAAAGACTTTTGCTTTGTCCAGTCTTGGCACCACCTATATGGATTTTTGAGGGACTCTCATCTAATTAGATTAGATGACATCATCCCACCAATCAAATTTAGATCAGATTGAATGAAGGCCTCTGATTGGTTGGGATGATCTACATGGCGCAGCAGGATCTATTTAAACCCTATCTGGGCCTAGGGTTTGAGAGCTTCTTCCTTTCACCATGCCATAAGATTGTCCTCCTCTATTCCATGCCTCCCTCTGATCCTCTCTCTCTCCTCTCCATGCTCAAAGGAGTTGGGCATGGGTTCAAGTGCAATCCAAGGAAGAAAGGTGCCCAGATCAGGAAGAAGGTAGCACTACTGAAAGAGACAACTGCTGCTTCTTCAAAAAAAATTTTGAAGATCTTCAAGATCAGATTTAGATTTAATTTTTTAAGAGTTAATTTAGAAGAAGAAGACCTCTAGATCCTGCTTGAGTGGATATCGGTAAAGGCTAGGCACATGCGTGGCTCCTTCCAGAACCTTAGGATCAATCAGGATCATCATAGGATAATTTGATTATCCAAAACAAAGGCATGAAATTAATTTAGATTTAATTTATTTTTAATTTTAATATTAGATCTTTAGGATCAAATTCGAGATATCTCAGATTCGATTAGGATCATAAAATTTTTTGAAATATTTCTTCAGATCCAATCAGATCTGAACGATCCTATGCTAAAAAAATAGAATTTTTTCTTCATCTTGATCTTTTGCATGGACCTGAAGAAACCTATGACATTCTCTAAGAGCAGCAAACCACTGATCCACTACCTAGATCTATAATGGGATGCCTCCCTCCTAGGGCTTGAGGGAGGTGTCCCCTCCCCCGCTCTAGGATTTCTTCAAGAACCCTAGGGCAGCAACACTAGAGAGAAAAGAGAAAAGAGATTGAAAAAGAAAAGATTTGTATTCCATTGTTGTATCAAAACCCTAATAAAAGCAATGTAAAAATACATAGCCAAAGGCCCGACCAAACACT